>PVJI01000756.1:199366-228299 GCA_004026765.1 Micronycteris hirsuta
GTTTCTCCACCACTTGGACTCCACAGCTCCCCACAGCTCAGGGGATTCACCAGGGCTCTGTTTAATGAAGTTGAATGCATCTTTTAAATAATCACGACAATAATATATTTACAACAGATTGCATGGGCACATAAGTTAAAATCACAGGTATCTGGTAGCCCATACCCATCAATGAAATGGGATAGTTTAAAAAACAAGGACTATACCCATCAGAGAGATTATGGACAAGAGCCAAGCATGAGCTTGATTTCCCCACCAAAGTGCTTAGAAATTAATCTGAATAAACCAGTAAAAAGAATATTCCAAGAGAACTTCATGGCAGGACATGGGAAGGAGAATTTCCTTCCACTCGGATGCTGGGCAGGGCTGCTTTGAGCAAAATCCCTACAGACACTGGCCACAAACTCTACACTGTCCGCACCCTCCTGCCAACACCTACGGAGACCAGCTCAAGCCCAGGCAAGCAGAACAGGCTACAGGTCCTTTCCCTCACAATGAGTGCATTTAGATGTGTTTGCTTGCTTAGGTTCTGGGCTGAACTAGATGAAGCAACCAGCAGTTCTGGTTGTGTCATCAAAGAAGTCTGGGAAATGGCAAACATTCTCAATTTTTAATGGTGGTAAAGGGGGATACGCTTGCCAGGTGCCATATCACAATCTACTTAAGTCCTTTCTTAAACTGCACATGTCACCACGCCACCAGAAATGCTCCTGCCCTGGGTCATGGGGAGGCTGCTTTCATCCACCCCAGCAGCCCTCACAGCCAGGGCAGCCAAGTGCCCTCCATGGAAGGAAATCCAAAGTTACCCAATGTTCAAGGAAAAAATCGGGGGGATGATACGGGTGATGTTAACAATGTTTAAAAAAATTAGTGGATAGAAGGGAAAAATATTCATGGAGGTTAGTGGCAAAATGATCATAGTTCATAAATAGCTCTAGGGTTACTGAACTCTGAGGGGTTTAATTTCTAGCTTCCAGAATACACCATATCCTTGAAAGGTCTTTAAGTTCAGGAAGGTGAACCCTGACCTTTTAAGGGGGAAATCATCCCTGTTCAATTAGTGTCAAATTCTAAGCCACGTCATCTAGCCTGCTTTGTCGCTCAGTAGAGAGATGTTCAAGGCCATGTCCTAGAATCCATGGGCCAGCCTCCTTTTCATCAGATTGTCCACAGATGACGACTATATGGCACACAGATGGCCAACCACAGCCCCACCCAGCCCAGGCATCAGGTAGATACTACTACTCAGTCACCGGTAGCCCCTACACATACCAAACACAGTCTCAGTGTAGCCCTCTGAAAAGTAACTCCCAGTCGGTCAGAGTGAGTTGAAACTGCTCCACCACCCTATGTTAAGGAAATACCTTTAAATCTCTTTGTTTTGGGGGGTTTTCCCAAGCTGATTGCCTTTTACTCCTTAGTCCTCCTGATTCACAGAACCTCTGCCTGCTCAGAACCACAGCGGCCAGCCATTGCCCGTTTGCCTCTTCTGGACCTCATCCTCCAAACCTAGCTTACTGTTGACCACAGGGATCACTGACCTTGATTTTTGCTGTGACTTCTCAGTGCCCAAGCCATCACTTAGATCTGGTCTTGAATTTTACCCAAGTGGCTCCTGGTTTCAGTGTCTTACCTGCCAGAGTCAGCACTGCGTCCACTCAAGCCTTTCAGGAAGGCCACCCATCCAAATGGGGCCAGAAGAGTACTGAGATTTTTGTTTGTCTGCTCCAAGTATGCAGCCATACAAAGTTCAGAGCACAGCATTTTAAGTGTCTCCTTGTCTATCTCTCGTGCCAGATTGAATAACTTGAAGGGAATATATTTGTCTTCCTTCTAGGAACCTCCAGCATAAGCACAATGCATGCCATGTGGCTGGTGTTCAATAAATACCAGTTGAAATGAAGAGTCTCATTCATGCATGTTTCCGAACAGCTCCTCCCTGTCGGTCCCCGCCCACCTGGTCTGGGCATGACAGGAAGTCAAATTGTGCAGATGGTGACTTACAGGGCCCACGTGGCCTGTGCACCCCTACCTCATCACCTCTGTGCAGCATTTCCTGTGCTTGTCCTCTCGTTCTCTGTGTTCCAGCTTCACTGTCTTCCTAGCCCAACCACACCAGGTGTGGTCCTCCTATGGTCCCTCCACACTTGCCGTCCCCTCTGCCTGAAATGCTCTCCCCCCAGACTCCAGACTTACTTCCCTCAGATCTGAAGTCAAAAGTCACTTTTTCTTGGATGCCTTCCCTGCCCACCTGTTCTGAATGTCAACCTCCCAAACATTTCCTATCCCCTTCCCTTGTCTTTTTTCATAGGACTTATCATGATGCTGTATCTTCTCTGTTTGCCTACTTGTATTGTTCACTATAATGTAAGCTGCATCAGCGCAGAGACTTTTGTCTGTTTCATTCACTACACAGCACATTGTCTGATATTTAACAGCTGCTTGTTGTAAATTTTATGAATGAATGAATGAATGAATGAATGACTTCACAGCAGGCTGACTTCTAATCCGTGGACTATTTCTCAGTGTCATTTCTGGTCTAAGTGGGCACAGAGAGGAGGGAAGGCTGAGTGAAAGATTTATTAATGTCTGTATTTTCCCAAGATCCTGATCTCGTACTCAGCCTGTTAAAGGGTCTGGATTCTCTGCAGGTATTGTAGATGAAATAGATTAAGACAGGCACTTTTCCATTTTATAGATATAAATATCTTAATTATCTTGAGAGGAATGTGCAAAGCCAACAGCATGGATAACAGCAATCGCTGGCAGGTCCTAACTCTGCTTGTCACCTCGTTGGCAAGTTCCCAAATTGAGTATAACGATTTGCTACTAACTCAAACCAAACTAGTAACCCATGATTTTCCTGATGTGGCTGAAGAAGTGAGCTGACTCCTGCGGTATCTACTGGACTAATTTTACCCAAAATCTTAATGCTTTGACCTGATGACACTTATTTACAACATCACATGGTAACGAGTAGAAGGAATGTCATATTTTACAAACTCGTGGGAAAACAATTCCTCAAATCCCTTTAGTATTTTAACACCCGTACTGTCAGAATATTCTTACTAAAGCCTAACTTAGATATTCTCTCTTACACTGTTGATATCATTAATTAAAAAACATAAAACAAAAGGAGACAGTGTGCCACTGAGAATGTGGCAGCCACGTCACACATTTTCTGGCGTGCAGAGAGTGTGCGGGACGGTTCCAGGTCCGCTTCCTCACCACGTCCTTGCTGGCGGACCCCCGCCTTCCCACAGGGGATTCTGTTGACTCCCTCTCCCTGTATCAGCCCCTTAGGTCAGTGGTAAGTCTAGAATTGGCAAGAACATCTGGTCTTAGATGGTTACGAACAAATTAGGGAGTTTGGTGCCTTACAAATAAGATACACCATAGTCAAATAATCCTGAACAAATCAATCGACTTCACTAAGTCTCAATTTTGTCATCTGTACAACTTGGACTTAAAAATGCTTAACTCACAGGGCATTAAAACTGTTTTAAATGTATATTGTTGTTAGTTATTACTACAAGTAATACCATGAAGGGAAAAATACATCGAGGAGGGTAAAAACGCTGGCTTTGTCCTTTGTCATAACTGGGTTCAAATCCTGGTTCTGGTACTAAACAGCTTTGGAACCTTGAAAAGCCACATTCTCTCTCTCTCTCTCTGGCGCAGTTTAGTAATATAAAAGGAACAGATAACAATGCTTCATGGAATTTTGTGAGGATTAAATAAAATTAAGTGTTTAAAGAATTAAATGGAATTAAAGAATTAAGTAAAATTAAAAATAGTTCCTGTGACATACTAAACCCTTGATAAAGAGCTCCTATTATTACAACTGTTAATAAACCCATTCCCATGTCCAGGCTAGTAAATTCTCTGTGGCTTCTGCCCACAGAACTAAGTCACCTTGAAATCTTTAAACTTCATTAAATGACACCCATGTCTTCGACCTCTCTAGAACAATTTCTGACACTTGCAACACTTTCAGAGAAGAAAGCAGTCTTGAAAATGAGTCAATATAAAAAGTTAAACAGATGATAAGTATTTAATACTTCACCAAAAAGTTCAAAATTCTTTACATTTGACCAAAAGTTGCACCGACCCTGCTTTTACAAATCTGTCTTTGTCCCTCTAAAGCCCACAGCTTCAGCATTTCCTAATATAATAATAGTAGCTGGAAACTATTTAGTCCTTACTATGTGCCAGGCCCTCTTCAAAGCATTTTACCAATATTAATGCTTGTAATTCTTCCAACAACACTACGCAGTAAGTATATTACTGACCTCATTCTAAATGTGGGGAAATGGATACACAAAGAGTCCCATAAAGGACCTAGGCTCTCCCACTAGTTAGTTCGTGTCTAGAGGCAGAAATGAACCCAGGCAGACTTGATTCTGGGCCCTGGGTCCCTAGCCACTCCACTGAACTTCTTAATGCAAACACCGACAGCTCCGAGGCCAACACGCAGCTCGGCCAACGCTGTGGTCTGAAATCACTGGATAACTTCCAGATGCACCCTTTTCACTGTGTAGACCTGGCCTCGGAGTCTGTAGGAATATTTAGTCATATTTGCCACAGCAAGTCATTCAAATCAATCAGATTGGGCCATCAGTCCCATGACATTTGATTCTAATTCTCGTCATGACGATGTACATGAAGAAGTGTGGGTTCATTCGAGCCGACCACCACCCCCGGCTCACATTAGGTAGGGATTACAGTCTTTCGAAGGGAGAGAATGAACATACCCAGAGACACACCTGCATACAAAAGGTAAAAAATACATACTTTGGCCTCAATTATCTGCATACTTCCTGTGGGGGTAAGATAGGTATGGGGTCCTATAAATATACACTTCAAATAAACCAATAAGGGATGGCTGATCCAATTTCAGGATTAGAATAGAAGCTCTCATCCCCGTCTGGGTTCATGAAACTAAAGACGCCCATCCATCGCTGAGCACAAACTAAATCCCATTTAAGGGCTCCGCCTCCCAAACACATCACAGGGCATCTATAGACCTTTCTTCACCATAGACAGTGGCTGTTGGTGTGGTCAGGGCTCAGTTCGACAGATTCAAATCCCTGTTCTCTCACTGACTCCACACGGCTCCGGTGGCCCTTCGACACCGATATCTTCACATCCACAGAGTGAAAAGGACCCAGCAGTGGACCGTGTAAAGATCTGCCCTAATGACTGAGCACTCACCTCCAACAGGGGAAGAAAAGAAAAGCAGTGAAAAAGGAAACAGGCCGGGTTATATTTCTTTTGTATCTGTCAGCCCTTTTCCCGGAGATTCATCCTCATTTCCCTCAATCCTGCACCGTGAAGGCCAAGTTCATTTGGGGGGTATGATCTCTGTGCTGTCCTGTAGCCTGGCTGGACTTGATTTACTAAGGAGAGAATGTCCCCAGAGTAAGCGTTATATGGTTGTTAAAATAACAGAAGCATTATTTGAAACTAAGGTTGGGCTGGAAAGTAATGCACACTCAAGCTTTAATTACATTGTGTGTCCTGATGTAACTCCTTAGCCAGGGATTTAAAACACTCTACAGTTGTGCCCCAACTTGCCTTTCCAGGGTTTTCTCGCCCTTCTTACTGGTGAGGGAGAAAGTGTGTGGGCTTCGGGCTCCGTTAGGTCGTTTATTTACAAACACTTACCACACAAATTTTATATGCAAATTACAGCCATAGGTACCGGGGACACAAAAATGAACAAGATGAATAATAATAATAAACAAATGCTGCTCCATTCCTTTGAGGAGCTCACAGTCTATTAAAAAGGAACACACACAAAAGTAATTATCATCTGGTGAGTGTGAAGTAATAGAAATATGCACACTACACAGTGAAACGTCTCCTCCTAGATATCCCTAAGACACCGCAACATTCACACTCTCTTCAAACTCATGGTCTTCTAGGGCTCCTTATCTCGGCTGCCCAGGGGCCCGGGACCTTCTTCGATAGCTCCTTCTCCCACTCTACCGTATTTCATCTGAAGTAGGAGTTATTTCATTTCTGTGACCACAACCCTAAGGTGACATTTCAGTGTCTGTTACTCGAACCAGCAAGTCTAGTATTACCCACCAGGTTGACCCTCAAACTCGTTCTTCACATGGAGGCCAGGATAAAATCATTAAAAAGAAAAAAAAAGGCCTGGCCACGTCTTCTCAGTCTCCTTGTAGCAGCTTTCCATTCCTCTCAGAACAAAGAAAAAGCTCCTTAACGTGCCTTCGGAGGTTCTTCAGAGCCTAGTCCCTATTTCTTTCTCCTGCCCCACTCCATGCGCCCCCTCCCCCAAACCTGGGCTTTCTTTAATTCCTTCATAGATTCTGGGGCATCCAGGACATGCCACCCTCAAATACATACCTGGCCATACTGAGTCTCTTAAGCTGAAGGGGTCTGTGACAATGGCAGGAGCAGGAAGGGCTCTCTGACCCACCCCCACCCGCCTCCCCTGAAGCAGTCATGAGACCCTCACATGACAGGGGCCCTCTCTGTACCCAGAGGAAAGGAACATTCTTGTCTGCAAGGTGGAAGGATGCCCAGAAGAACGCCAAGGAACAGGCCCGGCTCAGCTTCCCCAGCCACCGCACTGCTCCGACTCTTTGACCTATCACATCTTTCCACGACTTGCCACTCTCCACCACACCTACCAGAAAACAAACAAAAAAAAGCTCAGGCTTAACCATTTCCATGGGTCTGCATGTCCTTAGGGAGGTTCCCATGTCACACCAAAATTTGTATTAAATACATTCGTATGATTTTCTCCTGTTTTTTTGTCCATTTAATTTTCAGACTCATTCATGGACCTTAATAGGGTGAAGGGAAACTTCCCCCACCCACCCCATAATCCCAAATTCCCTCCTAAATGAAGTTTTTGTACTCACTATTACCTCTGCCTACGATTCATTTTTCTCGCCTGGTTAATTCATCTTTCACATTTCCACTGAAGCATACTTCCTTGGTGAGAGTCTTCCCAGGACCCCTTATCAGGGCAAATTCCCCTACCATGGGCTAAACACTGTGCCCTTTTCTTCTTCATGCATTTATCATAGCTATAATCTTACATTTGTGGGAATATTTGATTAATGTCCAACTCTGCTCCTAGATTTTCAGCTCCATAAGGGCAGGGACCTTATCTGAGTCTGCTCATCACATCCCATGCTTAATACAGTGTCTAAAACGGACAGGTACGTAACAAAATTCATGGAATAAATCAAACATAAGTTCATCAAGAGTGATAAACCGTGCTTGGAGAAGAGTTGGGATAATGTCACTGAAGAAGAGGTGTCAGCTGTATTGGATCTTAAAAAAAACATAATCGCCCTTTGGGCAGAAGAACACATGAGCAGAGACACGGAGACACCAAACAGTCAGACACAGCTCAGTGTGACCGAAGCCGTGGGTGTGATCTCCTTGGGGGAGGGGAGCGGTGCAGTGTCAGAAATGCGGCTGGAGAGACTCAGGGACAACCCACAGAGGGCCTTTTGTGCTCTGCAAAGCCATTTGGACACCTGCCATGGGAAAGCACTGAAGGGTTATAAAAAGGGAGTGAACTGATCATCAGATTTGCATTTTAGAAAAATCACTCTCCTGGTAGTGTGAAGGGTGTCCTTGATAGGCTCATCCTGGAGACAGGGTGGCCAGTACCTCGGTCACCCTACAGTCTGCAGGGGAGGCGAAGAAGGCTCAGCCCGGGGCCGTGCCGGGGCATTTAGTGGAGCGGGCAGTCTCCGAAGATACTTAAGAGATAAAATGACTGGCAGTGGAGTGAGAGGTAGAAGAAAAAGTCAAAGGATACCACCCTCGTCCTGGGCATCGGGGAGGGTGGGGTGCTCATGGACCCCGTTAGGGAGTGCACCGGAACACAAGGCGTCCATGCGGGAAGATGGCTGAGTGGGCTTTGAGAGCCACTGAGTCTCATATCTGAAAGTCTCTGTGCCAGAACGACGGTCCTCCTCCGGAGTCCTCCTCCCCCTCAGCAGAGCACATCATTACTACTACTGACCACACTGTCCAGCCTCCGCATGACCACCTGGCTAAGTTCTTGAGAACGGAACGGGAGCTGAAGAGGGCAGCTCTATTTCATTTCCTAAAAAGAAGCTGCTCCTCTTGGGCTTCTTCTCAGACAAGCAGGAGCTGGGTTGGCTTTGACTATGGAAATGAGCCACTGTAGGGGGCGGTAGGTAAGCACTACAGGAAGGACCGACAGAGTCAGTGAAGCAGACAGGCCAGGGCAAGCTTTCCACTTGGGTCCCTGGGGAAACAAACAGCAAACAAATAAAAAACCCAAAAAACAAAGAAACAAAAACAACCCCTGCCTATTTAATCCATTGCATTTTGGAGTCTTATATAAAAGAGTTTATTTTATGCCCTAAGAATAGAGACTTTCAGATAGGGAAACTGTCTGTACCAGGCTGCACCTCCAAAATGAGGGTGGGGCCGGGACTCACCGTGGAGAACTGATACTGTTAACATACAGAGAGCTGCTGAACCCATGGGGATAACATGTTCAAAGAATCACTCTGGAGACAGACCTGGATTTGCATCCCGCCTCTACTCCTTATTACGGATGTGATTTTCAGTAAGTTACATCTATGAACCTGTATTATATAAGCCTGTAATAATTTCTGCATTAATTAAGGTAACTCTAGTGGCCATAAGGATCAATCTCCACATCTCAGTAGCTTACGACAAGTTTATTTCATTACGTGAAGTCCAGCTGCACGCTGAGCAAGACAGGGGCTCCTCCACCTAGCGGCTCTTTCTCTCCTGGTATCTTATAGTCCTTTGTTTACAGCCTTTTCCCTTCCATGGTCCATGGTGGAAGGGGGTCCCCTGCTTTAGCCTGCTCCCACTTTGGCCTGGAAGTTGCATGTGCAACCATTAAGCCTCTACGAGACCCAAAGGGTCCTGGGCAATGTGGGGCCAGCCCCCATGGCAGTCGCGTCCCAGCAGAATCACAGGATGGAAGTGGTACATGCTCTGCACTGAACCACGGCCTCCAATGCAGCCTGCCCGGCTTGTTGCTAAGATAATAAGGGAAAAGAGTGGATAATACACCTCACACGAATATCGAGTCTAAGGCGCCCTCGATAATGTTGGGCCCCAGCTTCTTCCCTGTTGGTTCCCCCTTTTTCTCCATCCTAAATACTTTTCTACTGGGTCCCAAACAGGCTCTCGGTGTTCTCACTTCTGTGTCTTTACTCACATTTTTGCCTTTATATGTAATAACCTGAGCCCATGTCTTCTCTTTTCTGCTCCAGTCCCACCTCTACCCATGTTTAAAGACCAATCCACAGCCAGATTCAACAACTCCAACAAACCACCGTTACACTTAGCACTTTTGCATTTAGCACGTGATCAGATATTTCTTTGGCGTTATAACAATTCAGGGACTTCCCCTTCCTGACTACCTCTGAGCCTAAGTGGTAAGCTCTGTGAAGACAGTAACAGCCTTTACCTTCTCTTGCTCAAAGAAATTCATAGAGTACACTGAATCCAGACTTTGAATGTAAGACGCCAACAGCTAGAGATCCGATACCTCCTAACAAAGAGAGAAAACTCTTTTGGGCAACTCTGGCAAAGGGAAGAAAAGGCGATTTGTCTCAAGTATGTCTACACTCAGGTGGCAGCGACCTGAGTCATTAGAATTCCGATACGTGTCTTTATTTTACTTTGTGTATCCATGAGGAAGCAATGTGGTAAGACCTGCTTATGAATAAAGCATGTACTTAACAAACAATAAGGCAACTTCTCTTTAAACATTATGACAACCAAGAAAAACAAACAGTTCTGAAGAGGCTCCTTCAAGAACTCTCCACGGGCATGAATCAAGGTGGTGTGTTGGGGTTTCTCCGGGTGATTTGATAAATGTCAACACCCAAACTGCTTAAATCCGTCCATCAGTGAGCACACTCCTCTGAGCTCTCTGAGCAGTTGCCAAGTCACTTTGTTCTGTTTAGATAAAGCCACCGCCCAAAGACAAGATGAAGAACAAAGGGAAACCTGGGAGTGACTGGACGGGGACAGCCCACTGGAAGTGCCTGTATTTTCCTTCTCCCAACAACCTTCTTGTTAAAAGCAAGCAGACAGACAGGAGGTATGTTTCAGCAAATAATCTGATTATAAGCGCCAAGTCAAACACCAGTGCCCCTCACATGACATGCAGCCTTCGGGGGGGGGCTGACATGGGACCCCCATGAGCACCCTTCTTTCCACACCCAATGTGCCACAATGGACCCAGACGCCTGGAGGATCCTGGAACAATGCTCTGCCTTAATGACTCCCCAGCTGAGAGACCAGAGACGCAGCCAGCATCCCCTCCAAACTCCAGTTCACTCCCAGTGCAACCTCTGAAGACAGCCGAAGCCACCAGCACCCCTGGACGCTAGTTCTTTGACTGAAGTCCGCCCATTACCTTGCTCGGTGTTGTCCAGGGTGTCAGAGCAGAACCATCTCAGGGATTCTGTGTTCACAGCACACCCCGTATCTATGCCAGGCCTGCGGAGCACGCTTTATATAGCTTTGTGATCAAAACCTTATGCATCATGGGGTACTTCAAATAAGGACAACCTCCCCAAATGGGACGATCCCTGTGACTCTCTTATTGAAGTCCCATTTGTGAGGTAACTATTAAGAGCACACTGGCATTCATGGTTTTCTCCTTCCCTTTCAAACTATCTTCTCTTAGCGCCCAATTTACCTAACCCAATATTTCAAGGTTTTTAGTATCAAGACCAGCTATGCTTAAAATTTACTGGGTGTAATAAATCATCTGTTGCGAGAACTACTAAAATGCCAATTCCTAGGAATTCGGTATTTCTGGAGCAGGGCCCAGGACTCTGCATTTTGCGCAAACATCCCTGGTCCTTCTGATACAGATGTTCAGGTGGAACACACACTCAGCCATGCTGATCGAGAGACGCTGTGGCAGAGGAGCCCTGGGCTTGGGGTCAGGACTTGGGTTCAAGGCTGGGATCGGCACCCTCACCCCTTGCGTTGACAAGGGCTGCAATCTCACTTTCCTCCCCAAGGGATTCATCACATGTCTCTTAACTTCCTTACGGCCCCGCTGCCTAGCCATCCATCTCGTAGGTTTGCATGAGGAGACAGCATTTGTAAAATTCTGCCCTGAAACCTAGCAGGTCCTCAGTACCAATTGTGCAAAGAGTCACTACACTCCCTTATGTTAGTATTGTCTAGGATTAAACTGTATCTTAGCAAGCGTTGAAACCAGAAGGAATTTCTGCTAATTATTTAAAGACATATAAACAGGGCTGGACCCACCGTGCTGTACTCACCCATGCCAATCAGAACATGTGGCTCGAGCTTATGGGCACAGTATCGGCCAAATGGTAGCAAGGGCCAAGCTATGTGACATTGGCCACAACACACAGAAGTTAAAATCGTCCCTCTTCTTGGTACCAGACCTTCAAACACGGGACTCGTCCTTCCCTCTGACGTGGACAAACAGCTGGGGTAAGTGCTTTGGCTGCCATCTGTGTGTTTCTCAAAGTGAGGTTCTTGTTTTTCAAGTATCCTCATGAATAATAATTAACCTTTGTTCAAAAAGTAGTGTGCATCACCACACGTAATGATAATATGGCACTTGGTGTATTTGATTCTCTCTCCATCCAGTGCTTGGAGCCCTTGATAATTGCTTCGAATGCTGCTCAATCATATCCCATGAACCCTTCGAAAACACTAGACACAGTCTTGGTTGTTTGGCAACTTTGGGGCACATTTTGAAGTTTGCCTTTGGAACAGATCTGATTGATATTGCTTGTTATTTACCTTTTGTGCATAAAGAACAAACTCTGTGCCTGAAAAACCTCTGCCCCAAAGACTAATTATTAAAGATTTCTAATCAGTGGGACTTTTACTCTATTTCCTATGTAGTAATTGATACTCATTCTGTGTGTTCGTTTTTCGCCCCTTTCTGACTTTAACCTTTTGAGTGTCTGTTCCACAGCTCACATCTTCAGTGGGTACCCACCGAGTCTCAGTGGCTCGTGGATTCATGACTCCTGACAGCAGCAAGAGAAGTCTGCAGACCTGAATTCATGCCACCGTGTTTATTCCGTGTTGTCGCCTGTTTCGTGTTTCAGTTGCGTTCTGTTTCCCTTCCCGTGTGTCCCATTAGCAGTAGCACACGGGGCTGATTGCGGGGCTCATGCAGGGAAACAGGGAAATGAGTCAAGTCAATCTGGTGACCCCATCCAAAGATGGCAGTGACAGCTGGCCACAGCTGGTTGTTGCGAGGAGAGAGAGCAGTAATGCCACTCCAGCATTCCTAGACCTTCCATGTTTCGAGAGAAGTCTGGCACATAATAAGTGCTCAATAAACGTTTCCAGAACCAATTAGTGCAGTAAGACTGTGATGTTCATCTGAAAGCTCTGTATTTTTAGTGGAGAAAAATAATAGCACCTATCTCTACAGGGGTGTTCGAGAGCTTACTTTTTAGTATCATCAGGTCTTAGGACAATGCCTGGCATATTGTTAACTGTTACATAAGTAAGTAGACAGACACAGGGAGACTCTGAAAGGCCTTGTAAGGTTCACGCGCATTCTTCTATTTCTCTTCCCCACCATCACTGGGGGATGGAGATGGGAAACTGAGTTTCCCGGAGGGTCCCTGAGGGCCGTTCGAGATGACAGCCCCACATGTGCCTCATGCAGGGACCCTGCACGTGGACATTTAAACAGTGCCCAGGAGCTGCCCAGTCACATCCTCCATAAGGTGACAGATGCAGGAATCTGGCCCAGGACTTCTGATGGACAGAATCAGAGATGTCTAAACCAGAGTTCACCCTAAGTTTTCTTACTCTATAGCTATATAATTAAATAAGATGGAAAATCTGGTTCAAACCACTGTTTGGTTATTTTTTATTCATAAATGAATTGCCCCAAAACAGCCAATTTGAGAGAATAGGCAAAGCCTTTACATTCAACACTGTCCATTAATATTCTTAACTGTTTTACTAATTTTGGGTTTTTAACGTGCTTTGCAATAATGCGGTTTCTCGCTCTTGTGTCTGGCTCCGAGACCTTTCTCCCAGGAAGCTGATCCACAGGCCTGTGGGTGGCCACGTTAGAAAGTGCTAAGTTAGGAACAGCCTGTCAAGCTTTTATCTTCCTGGTTGTTGTTGGTTTAAGGTGGATTCTTAATGTTATCTAAACATAGAAGACTATTTGAAGTTTCTTGGTAGATGAATTGGATAGTGATAATTTAAACTCACACATGAATATTGTCATCTTGAGATGAAAGGTCCCATTCACCCGGGTGGACATCTTATCTGAATAACCTAGGACTTCTTCAAAGATAAAGGTCAGTGTAGCCCTAGCTGTTTGCTTTCCTTGAACTACAGCAGGAACTTTCCAGACTCCCTGGTAATCTGCATTTGAAAAGGCACTGTCTTTTGTGTTGTGTTAAATCTGGGGGATGTTCAGAATAACCACTACTAAACTGGACTTTATCAGAAGTCAAAAACTTTCATGAAGTGCATTATCAAGAAAGTGAAAAACAACTCAGAGAATGGGAGAAAATATAAATATTTGCAATCACATATTTGATAAAGTTCTAGTACTCAGAACATATAAAGAACTCTTACAACCCAACAATGAAAAGACAAACAACCCAGCTTTAAAATGGGCAAAGACCATGAACAGACATTTCTCCAAAGGAGATACTCAAATGGCCAAAAAGCACACATGCGGATCATTAGCATCATTAATTATTAGGAATATACAAATCAGAATCACAGTGCGATGCCACTTACACTAACCAGTATGATTATAATTTAAAAAATGGAAAACAAAATAAACGCTGGCAAAGATTGTGGAGAAGTTGGAAACCTCACACATTTATGGTAGGGCAGCCACTGTGCAAAGCAGTATGGTGATGCCTCAAGAAGTTAAACAGACTTACGGTTTTACCCAGCAACCCCACTCCTGGGTGTATATCAACAGATCTGAAAACCTAGGCTCCAACAAAGCCTGTCGTGGATGGTCATAGCAACCATCCACGTACACATTTTTGGCTATTCATAATAGCCAGGGGAAAAAAGCAGAAAAAAAATGTCCATCAACTGGGGAGTACATAAACAAAACGTGGTGTATCTATTAAATGGAATATTATTCAGCCACAAAGAGAAATAAAGCCCTGGCACAGGCTACCACGTGGGTGAGCCTTGATAAAAGGATGCAAAGTGAAAGGAGCCAGGCACAAAGGGCCAGGTGTTGGATGAGGAAGTTCTAAGTCGCCCAGAACAGGCTAACCCATGGGGAATGACTGCTTCATGGGTACCGGGCTTCCTTTTGGGATAGTGAGAATGTTCTGGACTGAAATAGTGGAGATGGTTACACATCATTGTGAGTGGAGTAGAAAGCCATTACACTGTAGGCTTTAAAATGCTTAAAATGTCCAATTTTATGGTATGTGAAATTTTACCTCATTAAAAAAAAATACCATCTTTGAACCCCAAGTAGGAAAAGCAAGCCGCTTCTCCTTCCCACCCAAAGGGATGTCACCCAGCTGGCCGAAAGCAGTAGAACACAGCTATGGGAGACGAGGGGCTGGCTGGCATGTTGTCCTCATTCTCCTTATTTCACTGTGTCATTTATCATTAGGCCTTTGCTCATCAGTGGCTTTTTTGGTTTGTCAATTTGCCAGTAGAAAGTTCAACTTCTCTGATGTTACCTCTGCACTTCCAAGTGTTTCTTGTCAATGGTTTAGCCAATTTGCCCATCACTGAGTAATGCATATCTGCGGGAACCTTCTCCCTTCTAAACAACATTAAAATGTTTCGTTTGAAATGATAGAATATCGATGATTCCAGTATGAGGAGGGATATAATGTGTCATAAATCGATAATTTGAATCTTCCCTTAATTGACATAAGTAAATAGGAAACAATGATATATCTGATAGAAAAATAAAGCGTACTGGATAAAAACTAATTATTCAATAAGCTTCCCCTCAGAAGAAGACATATTTTCTTCTGAAAATGTCTTTTTCTACTACTAAAATGTTAACAATAAAACAGAGGTTATGTAAATTGGTCTGTAGGATATACTTTATGCTCCCAACTTAATTTTTCTGAGCTGCAAACTTTCCTGTCCACTAGATTATAAAAAGGCAAATTTTGTTGAATTTTTTTAGATTTGGAAAATATCTTATTTAATTACATACCTGCTAAGCAGTGGATGGCAGATTCAGAGGACAAAATTGTCAAAAAGCATGCCAAAATTAATGGAAAGTTCTCAACATAAGTCTAGTTGGCAATGAATTTCAACTGTTCAGTTTCCTGAAATTATGTTACCTACCCCAGCTATGATTGTTTTACATCTCAAAGAAAATTTCTACATAAAAATCATGTTTATCTTTTATGACATGTCTGTTTACATGATAATATGACCAGGTTTATTTCAAACGGGTGGGACAAAACAGCAAATATTTGAATAATTCAGCTTTACAAAAGATGACCCTCACTTTCAGCTCAAGTATGTGTCTCATTTAGGTAAAAGCAAATGTGGTTTTAGCCAGAACTACCTGGAGAATTGTAGTCCAAGTAACCCTGCCTCAGAGAAGCTAAACCTCAGTGATCCTTGTACTGTTATTACAAGGAAATTTGAGAAATACAGAGACTGAAACCAACCTGTTGAAGGTGACCAAGAACTTGAGGAAAATAAATGCTTACGCAGTATTTTATGTCAAAATCAAGTCGGGTAGAAGGGTGCACAGAAGACTTAGCAGGCAGCATATGTGTTCAATGGCCAAGTTTGAAAAATGCTTGGCCAGAGTAGATATCTGAACATGTGGCAAAAACAGTCACACAAGCCGAGAATTGTGTTCCTACACTGAAGGGGAAAGTGGAGTTACACCCGTGAGTCACAAGAGGAAAGCGTGGTAACTCCCTGTCTAACAGAGTCACTCTGTCCCTCTCTTGGGTTCTCCCTAACTGCCACCACTTGCCTTTCAGGACCCTGCTCTTTGCCCACACGTGTCCATTTAATCCCGCAAGGAAGTCCTGGAAGGAGACCGCACTGGGCTCCTCCAAGCTCCCACATCTCAGTGAGAGAAGGCTCTGTGAGAACACACGGGCTGGGAATGACCACGCGGCGTGGCGGGTCCCCTGGTGCTGCCGACCCCAGGAAGACTGCGGGGCTATGGGAAGAAAGGGCTCCAGCTTTGGGGAAAGCCTTTACCATCCACGCACATCCAGCAGGGCCATTGGTTTCCAAAGTCAAAGGTCTGGCTGGGGAAGGGGGCGGGGGGGTGGCTAGAGTTGCTTCTCACACCATTTTAGTCCCCAGATGACCCGCCACACTGTGCAGGGGACAGGGTGGTGGCCGAGGGCTTGAGGGTGAGGCTGAAGAAGACAAGGACTGGCTCAAACAACTCTCCTGGTCTGGATCCTTCGAGCTGGTCATCCCATCCCTGGTGACTCGGCAGCTCCTAGCACCATGAAAAGCACAACTTGGGGACTGTCCTGTGATTATGCTCTGATTATTCATAAAAGAGTGACCACCGTCTCCAACCGTAACCCAAGGCCGTCTCCCCAGAACAAGGCTCACTCACCACAGGCAGCCCAGACTGCCCAGCTCCCCTGCATTGTTTCCCTCTCATTGCCTCTTCTTGGGGCCTAGAAGTCACAGACCTCAAGAATTTGTACAAGGACAGTCCCTTGTACTGCCACTTTCCAGAGTCCCTTGAAAACAGAAGCTGTTTCAGGGAGAGTGGAATTCCTTCTTCCTTTCACTAGGTCATTTGGAAATAAGCAGGCCTCTTTCTCGGCCCTCACCTCCTTCTATACACACAAAGTTAAATCTCTACTTTTGTCTGGGTGGTGGAATGTCATCTTTATTCACACTGAGGAAGAGAACGTAGGGTCCTGTTTCCTAGAGCCCTGCCTTCAGCCAGGCAATAGGACATCAGGACAGGGACAGGAAAGACTCTGCAGCCAGGAGAGAGAGGCCTGGGAGAATCAGCTGCACGGAGAACTATGACAGAGCCCACACGCATTTTATGTCGCTGAGCCAGGGAAGCGTCCCAGTTCTAAGATCCCGCAGAGAAGGGAAAATTCCTAAAAATTCCTGATGTCAGCGAGCACTCCCCTCACACCACAGAGCTAAGCCTAGCCCACCGCGCCCACCTTCCAGCCCACTATCCCGGGCCAAAGAGAATCTCAGGAGCTGCAGAGAGGGCTTTAACCAGCTCCTGAGTGAAGCCTGTTTAGGACACTGGGCAGAGCGTTTCCACATGGCTGAGGGTCAGGGGCTGGGGAACCTGAGGAGTGCAAGTTAGTCCAGGTACAGGGGACAGGCATCCACTACCCACAACTCACCCTCCCCCCACACAGAGAACACCCCTTGGGGAGGGGTGTTCTTGAGCTAAGTCCATGCTCTGGAAACATCGATCTCCTCAAAGCAGAAGAGGAAGAAAAACAGTCAGCTAGAGGTCGTTCTTCTTTTACCAAACCTTTCCTTTTACCACACCTTTTCTCTTATTTCCTTAGCTCCCTTTTTTTTTTTTTAACTTCTCCTTCCTTCCTTTTCTTCCTTTCAGGATTTCGAAAAAGACTAGATGCTCAGACAGACCAGTGACCACCAGAGAGCGGAGTGGCACTCACTGTCGGGGAGGGGGGTGGGGAGAGAGACACGAGGCCATCGCAGTTCCAGATGGGGAGCCCTGACACTGGGGATCCCTGCCGCTAGCTTTGGGCTATAAAGTTGTACGCTGGACATCTGCTCATAGCTCTGCCTGCAGCCCAGGAACAGTAGTTTCTCCTTTGAACTTGTCAGCTGAGTTTTCCAAAGCTGTTTAGGGCAGGCTGGGCTGAGAATCCGGACAGCTCTGGGCCGGGTAGGAGCGCCCAGTCCCTCCCGTCTGAACCAGCCTGCCCCTGCTGTGTGAGCCCAGGAGCGCAGCGGGGACTCGGGATGGAAACAGACCCCTCTCCCAACTCTGTGACCCGAACTGTTGGTGTGAACCCCCCCGAAAGGAAGGTCCCCCTCTCTGTGGCACTTAAACAGACGGGGGCTGCATCTCGGCTGCCCACTATCCGAAGCGGCAGATTGAGTGCTTTGGAGATGCAGTCATAGGGGGGATCTGCAATATCCACTGTGAGGAAAAATCTGGGGACAGCCCGGGCCTGTGCAAGCACCAGAGGCGAGGCCTCAGTTCTCACCTCGAGGAGTCCTAACTGCTCCTTACCTCCCCACTGGGGCTCTGATCTTTCGCCAAATGCTTCAAATCACAACCTTCCCTGATCCCTCCCCAGATATCCTGCCTTGGCTCCAGGGGGGAAAGGGTAGTGTGAGTCTCAGGCCCGCGGCCGCAAATAAGCCTGCCTGACCACTGCAGGGCGCGCTTGGCCCTTCCCTGCGCCGTAGACACGCGCACCTTGGCGCTTCTCTCGCTCGAGTTAGGCAATGGCTCTAGCCGGCCCTGCTCCCCGCCCCCTTGAGGTCTCAGTTTCAAAGCACAGAAGTGTCATTTAAGGCTCTGCCATTTAGAAAATGAGGCCAAGGTCAAGGCCCAGGGACCACAGACCACCAAGATACGCTTGCGCCTTTGCCATCTCTGCACACAAGTGCTGTTGGAAGCAGCGCCTGGGGCAAAGGCGGCGCAGCTCCCGCCCTGTTCTACCTGGAATTCAGGAGCCTGACCTTGACACTGTTTCCCGGCTAGCCTCAGCCAGTGCCCACATTCCCTCTCCTTTCCCCCCAGGGCGGTGCTGAGGTTCTGACGAAGACATCTGTCCCTGCCTCATAGAGGGACGGTCCCAAGAGGCCAGGCTTCAGGCGCGTTGCCTTCCCATCCCGCAGTTGGCGCCCGGGCGGACTATCCAAAGGCATCGGTCCCCTCCCCCAGCTCCGGGTCAAGCTCCAGGCGGCCACCATCCCGTGCCTCCTCCACCTGAAGTCCCGCACAGTTTTCTTCTTTATGAAACACACAGGCCCAGCCCAGCCCACCCCGCCGCCCACGTAAAGACCAGTCCAGTCTCTCTTTGTGCCCAGGTGCAAACTCAGTTGGAAGTTCGGAGTAGAGAAGAGTCAGAAACACTGAAACAGAGAATGCGAAAGGAAACGTGAAAGAGGGAGGGAGAAGAAAGGAACTGGATATCAGTCGTTAGAGGGGAAGAGGCGGGGGTCCTCCGGGCAGGATACGGAGGGCGGCGGGCACGCTGGTGGAGTGGCAGCGCCTCCCGCCACGTCCACCGGCCCCAGGGCACGGAACCCAGTGGGGTCAAGTGCGGACTCACATGGTCGGACCGGAGAGCCGCTCTCTCAGCTGCTGCGGGTGGGTGCTTTCGGGGCTTCCCACGGTCTTCTCCGGGCTGCCTGTGGTGTGTGGGCTCTTTAAATGAATCACCGGGCACGGTCCAGACACGCTGCCGGGCGCCGTGGGGACCCTTCTCACTTCACGTGGGGAAGCAGACGCGGGGATTTCGGTGGCCGGTGTAGCCTATAAATAGCGAACTCTTAGACTGAATTAAGTAACAAATGGGAGGAGAGGGAGTAATTTTGTGCTGGATCCCCTTTCCGGGTTCCACCCAACCTCCCCTCCCGCCACTCTCCAAGCAGAATTTGCTAAGGGACAGATTCGGAGAGGAGGGTAGAATTTAATTGTATTGTAAATCACAGTCGTTTTGTTATATTTTTGCAAGGGGGGGGCACCTTGCACTGAGACCCTCCCCAAACGCCCATCTTGGTTCCTTTCTTCCCAGGTCCTCCCCACCTGGACACCACAGGCGGCAGCCAGGAAGGGCAAAGGCCGGGAGAGTGGGTTCCTCCGGCTGGGCTGCGGGCGCAGGGGGGTGGATGGGGACTCAGAGCCAGCTGGGTTTCCCCTGGGATTCCGGGAGCAACAGGGGGAAAGTAGGAAACTGCCAGGATTTGGGATTTCCTTCAAAATCCAGGGCGGGAATTTAGGTAATCCAGAGTCTGGGAGTGAAGTGTGAGGGGGGCGGGCAGAAGGCAGCAGTCCCTGCAGAGCAAGTTTTTTGCAAGGGGGGGCCACCTTGCACTGAGACCCTCCCCAACCGCCCACCTCTGCTCCTTCCTTCCCACATCCTCCCCACCTGGACACGCAGGCGGCAGCCAGGAAGGGCAAAGCCCAGGGGCAACAGCAGCCCTCCGGGGCTAGCAAATGACACTCCCAGCAACTGTACTGGAACCTTCTGCCCCAACCTGGCCTCGGGAGCGCAGGCGCGCAGACCAGGGTTAGGTCCTCACTTGCCGAGGGCTCTCTGGAAAGCAGAGTGCATGCAGCCATACGGCGCCCCGCGTCCTCCTCGCTAGTCCCCAGGGCCCAGGCCTGCTCACACCTGCTGGCCAACAGGCAGGAGTCTGTTCTGCCCAGTCCTGAACGTGCACTTGCTGTCCACCCTCCCCGCTTGCCTTGGACCAGGGCGGTAGTGGGAATTGGATTAGCTCGGTTTTCATTTCCATTCTGGGTGCTTTCTGAAAAACACTCCCACCTTCACCCCGGTCGCCACTCCCAGGACCAGAGACACTTGCTGGCCACTCCCAACTCCCCACTTCAGGAAGATGCTTCACTAAATGTATTCTGGTTGTCTCACTCCAAGGAGAGAGTCAATAGGATCGGTGTGTGCAGGAGTTGGAGAAATTAAGGACCCTGCAGGTGAGGGTCCGCAGGTGAGGAGCTTGCATTGCGTTCCTTAAAGACTCCACTCTCCTCTCAAGGCCCCGGGAGTGGGGGCCGAGCCCGCCCGGGGGCCTAGAGGCAGCCTCCAGTAGGGTAGGGGGAGGAGCCAGAGAACCACTGCCTACCCCGGCCTAACACCAACTCGGTGTCCTTTAAAACACGGGAGCCTCAAACACCTAACCTGTCCCCCACCCCAGGGAGAAAATCAAAGAGGGTCCCTGACACAGTTAGGGTGGGGGCGTTGCCTCGCACTGGCGCTTCTTCTAACACCACTTCCCATCAGTTACCTCTCCCGTCACAGAAAAGTTATTTTGTTGTGTCCAGAATCCAGGTGAGTTTGGAAGGAGAGAAAAAGGCAACGGTGCTCAGGAAGTGACAGCAGGGGCCGGGACTCTCCCTGTAGACTGTGCTCCACAGCCAGCCGAGGCAAGTGAGCATTGCTGGCAGCCACCCCGACCCGCACCCCACCGCCAGCGAAGCCGGTGCACCCGGCTCTCCAACTGGCTAACAGCGGCCCTTCCCTCCCTTCCCCAGGGGCCTGGACCCTGCAGGGCGGCCCGATACGCGGCGCAGAGCGAACTGCAGGGTGCTCACAAAGTAGGACAGACAGAGCCCAGGAGTCCTGGGGCTCTCCTCCTGCCTGGCGCTCCCCCTGCTACGTACCTGTCCCGGCCTTCCCTCTCCAGCTGCTGCCCCGCTGGGAAACCCAGCCCAGAGCCAGCCGCCTTCTAGCCCAGCCCGCCCCCGCCCTCTCCTGTATGCTAGGCCAGATGTGGGGCGGTCTCTCGCGGGCCATTGGCTTGGGCTGCAGTTTCGGGCTGATTTCTAGGATTTCCCCGGGCTTTGCGGCCCCTTTGTGGGCTGGAAAGAGAGGGTCCAGGAGAGCACCTCACCTTTCACACAACCCACACTTCCCCCCAATCCCTCAGGCTTCCCTCTTCCCACCTCTGGAGCCTAGGCTTTGAAATTGTAGTTTCCCCGAAAGAAAGCAGGGTGTGAACCTCCTGGCGCGCCTAGTGTGGAGGTCAAACGCAGGCTTGCGGCAGTTCTCAAAGGTTCTGGGTATTACTAGGGGAATGGCTCTACGGAGGCAGAAACGACAGTCACACAGCGTCTCCGGGCTGTCTTTGGCACAGAGTTCACGTCTACTGTTTGCTGCCTTGGGAAAGCTGCCCAGTGTGATAGATCTTTTTAGATCCCATCATTGGGAGAAAAATCCTGGTGATAACGATTATCTCCAGCTTGCGCTATCTCGCCATCGCCCCAATTCATCTCCCTCGCACTCCAGCCACTCGGGGAGACGAGGTGGGTGAGGGGCCGGCAGGAGAACGGGCGAAGCCGCTGCCCTCAGACAGAGCGGAAAGGTGGGAGGCCACCTCATCTGTCCCATTCCACTCCGCTCCGCTCCGGGCTGGGGAGAGAGGATACACAGCGGGCTTCTCTCTCTGCCCAGCCTCACGCTCCTTTCAAATGATTTTAGTCTGGTGCTCCGGTCTATCCATATACATTTCCAATCTCATGGCTCATAAACTATTAGCAAAATGGTTTCATTATTCACCTTCTGTATCCTACAAAAGGGAGAAAAGAAGGGAGCGGCGGGAAGGCGGAGGGGGTGGGGGGCGGCCGTTGGACATTAGTTAACAACGACGCTGCCCACGTGTAAATCATGGCTCAGACCGCCTTCTCCAAGCCGACACTCACCGAACCGATGCGTTTCAAAGGATCTGCAGCCGACCCGTTCTCTACCTCCCCCCACCGCGCCTCTCTCTCTCCACCTTTCTTCCCATCCATCACTACACATCTCTGCCTAACACCCAGGATTCCAGAAAGACCAGATGAATAGCCGGGATACTGCCGATCCATTATTTGCTTCATTAGGTGTCATCAATAAGGCACGCCCTTTAGATAGGACACATACGACTAATTGGTTAGAAAGGCTTCCCCCAGCCCCCTTTTGGGTGGTATTGGTGATGGAATCGCATGCCATCCCTGAATCCACGGATGCAAGTGTGGGATGATAACTGAAAAGTTGACTCAGTGGCTCAGTGTGGCATCAAGGTGCCCAGTTGGGCACCAAGCCCTGCCTGGCTTCTGCCAGCCCTGGGAAGTGAGGACGCTGCAGAGTCCTGCGTCCACGTGTGTGTTCCTGCGTGAATGCGTACAAAGAGGGGACGACAGAGTACCGGGACGAATAGATGGGGTCTTCGGTTGGCTCTGAGAGGAGGCAAAACAATGAAATGAATCAACCCCAATTAAAAGACAAATGGAAGCGAACTGACTCGCGGAGGCCTGAGGATGGGGGCAAGGGCTAACGCAGGTAGGAAACTGCGGGCAGGCGAGAGCTGGCAGGAGCACCCCGGAGCCAGCGGAATAGGGACCAGCTCCTCCGCTGGGGGCGATGATGACAGGAAGTGTCTCCACCAACACTTTTACTTTCCATGTAAGCGTATTTTATCTAGAATGGCTCTATCACCACACACACACACACACACGCGCACCCGCACTTCGCCTGCACGGTTTGAAAATATGAAGGACGCCAGGCAAGTGGGCGTGCGGTAATTATCCCTGGATGTAAAACCAATCTGGCTGCCGCAGGCCCCGCGCAACCGCCGGCGGGCGGCAGCGGTGGCGCAGGAGGACCCGGGACTCCCGGGCTCGCTGGGTCACCACGCCGCGCGCGGCTGCCGCTCACCAGCTGTTTAATATACATGGGGTGGGAACGCAGGGAAAGGGATCTGCTGTCCGCACACCCTCCTGGAAAAAATCAATTTGCTATTTACTTTTGAAATCTATAGATTTGGGGATTTTTTTTTCCAGCACAACCCCCTTCCAGAACAGTAGCCCACGTTTAATTACGTCTTTTAATGACTTCTCCCTTATTTGCCATTACTATTTCATGTTAAGGGCAGAAGTGGGGTGGAGTTTCTTTTGGAGGGGGTAATTCTGGTATCTTCAAAAAGATTTGCCTTATGTGTTAATTGCATGCTGTTAAGCACATCTGGGAATGCGTGCTGACCAACTCGGACCAACTTTTAATTAACACATTGACCCGGCGAAGAAGCAGACGCCCAGCCTCCCCCTTGAAATATGTAGATGAGTCGAATGGAAGCGGGCGCCACCAGATGCGTTCGAGCAATTGCCTGCGTCCAGGGGCCTGCGGGGGTGCAAACTGCAACCGTTCACTCTTCCCGTGAACGTTTTTCTCGCCTCACTGCCACACAAAGAAAAAGAGTAAATGGCCAGCTCTCAGGGCAGGCTTCTCACATCCCTTTCAAGTGCCTTGACTCTGGGAGGAGGAGTTGGGGGAAAGGGAGGGAAGACCCCTAAAGCCACTTCTATGCAACAGGCCTGGGCCTGAGCTGGAGTTGGAGCTGGGCTCTTTGAATGGACTGCATTCTCAGTGAATGAAAAGCAGCAGCGGCCAAGAATCCTGGTGGAAAGGGAGGCCGAGCCAGCAGCTGCCTTTCCTCATTCTGCCCTTCCTCTTTCCGCCCTTCTGGCCTCTGAACTGCGGCGGAGCTCTCTGAGGTTGAACCACCAAGTCCAGGGCTCCGGGTTGGCAAAAGAGCAATAGGCATCTCCTACTTGGAGTGCACAGGTCTCAGGCGCAGGCAGGGGAACCCAGTGGCTATTTTCAGGATGCCAGGCCTTTGCCGAGGAGTCTACGGTATTCAGGGGCAACCTTCCAGCCGGACCGGTTTAGTCCCGGCTGCAGGAAGGAAGATGCGTGCAGCACAGAGGGCAGCACCCTCCGCCGTACAATTCCACCCTCAGTCCTTTCGTTCAGGACCGCTGGCATCGCTGGGCACTGGGACCTTCAAAGAGAGTGCCTAGCCTGCTTCCCCTGCCCAGCACACAAGCAGGTTAATCCCTAATACCTCCTCGTTTCTCTTTCCGCATCTAATCTCAACTGCTTTGCGCTTCCAAGTGCTTAGCTTGAGCAGACATTCCCATAAAAAATGTCAAAGTGGCATTCCTTCTCTCAGCCATAAAAAAGTTGGAGCGAATCACTCCCAAGTTACCATTTAACGTCCCCTCCAGGTGATAGCGGAAGTTTCCTGTTTGACATTCTTCATTCCCCAATACAGAACTTTCCAATAAAGACACAGTCCCAGCACCAGGAGAGGGATAGAGGCAGTAAATTCACAGCTATATGTTCCATGTCGAAGCTTTGGGAAATGTAATGTGACAAGATTGCTCCCACTTTTTCCCTTTTATTCTTTTTTTTGTGTGTGTGTGTTCTTGGATCTGTGTTTCCTATCCACTTATCATCAAATCTGCCAAATTTAACACTAAAAGAATAGAAAAGATAAAAAAGAAGAGAACAGTGTTCTATTCTTCAGCATTTCTGAATTCTCCCAGATCTGTTTACATCCTGATAAAGATATAATCGGCTCACATCTTTAGTCAGGAAAAAGTCCAATCAGTTGGTTAATTACAAGGCCCCTTTGCAAAGGGAAGGCCTTTGGAAAGTTAGCACAAACGCTGCCTGCATGGCTTTATTTGCGTTTTACTGGACAACAGCTACTTATTTCAACTCATAAACTAACCTGGCAAATTGCGACACACACCTGATATCCAGGGAAAAACAAGACTTGGGAACTCCGGCTGGCTCTTTTGATTTACTCTGCCTGGTAAGATGCATGTTTTGACAAGAATGGGAAAAAGGAGTCAGCAGTTTGATTGGGAAACTCTTATTGCTGAATCTGGTTGCAGGTTTAAAGCGAAGAATGTGGTTTTTGCTGGGGATATTTGCATGGCACATGCATATGCATTAGCAGCTGCAAGGTGTTATTGCAGGGGCTCCTGTGAGCATTCATGTTTCCTCCTCCTTCCACCTGAAAGGGAGTAGGTGCACGGTTGATAGGAGAACCATACAGACTTTAAAGATGTATGACTCTCCCTGTATCTTTCAGGCCCTCGGCACCAGATTGACCTGCAACAACCTGTTTCTCTTGAGGACTTTGGAATATTTGAAGTAGCTGGCCTCCCTGATTACACGTGTTTAAAAATTATTACAATAGACTAACACTGTATAACACAAAATGAAATAAATTATTCAGAGAAAGGAGCCATGGCGATTCAACTCTCTATTTAAGAACATGGTATTGTCCTTAACCTCCTGCTAATTGGCTTAACGACTTAATAGAGAAAACTTTTAATTAGAGGAATTCTTCTTTATGTCTTCAGACTTCACTTGTTGATAGAGAGAGTCGTTTTGAATCAAGAGAGCTAAGATCTTGCCACGCTGGCACGCAGCGATGGTGTCGGAGACCTCAAGAGAAGTTCTAACAGATGTCTGTGTCTCCAGACACCGTGTCGGCTGTGCAAAGCCCACTGACTGGCGTCCACAGCCCTGCCCGGCCACCAGCCCTCGCTGAACTCCACTTCCTGTGTCTGATTCCCCCTGAACTCCAGTGGTCTGGAGCCATAACGTCATACTGAAATCAAAAGGAAACTAGGTTCTCATTGAGTCTGGTTCCATCCAGTCACTCGGGCTATTTTTTTTTTTTTTTTTTTAAAGAAAACTGTACATTTGCATTGTGGTCAGGAAGCACATGGAACTCTAAGAGACTGACTGACCATCAGCACATTTAAAAAAAAATCACCTCTTATTTCTACTCATACTCAGTCTTGTGTGGAATTATCTGAGAATAATTAGGCTCAGATTTCCAAAGTACAGGAGTATTACAAAAAGAAATACAAATCTTACACACACACAAGCAGAGAAAAAGAGGATAATTCTTATCAGAGAGCATGGTTACCGAAGATACCAGAGCTAGGAGGGGCTCCTGCCACTGTTCTGCAGCTTTTCTGATCACCAGAGAAGGTGTTTAGAGGAAAAAATTAAGTGACAGTAGTTAGTGCCATCTATTTTTTTCTAAAATACTCAAAACTAATATGCAGTGTTGTGTGAATGCACATGCGCAATGACACATAAATATGCATGCGCCTAAATAATAATCTATTTTTATGTCTTGTGTCCAGATGTTTGCCGATACCACCAGTGCGCTGATTTGACCGAACCAAAGGCGGGTCTCTGCCATTCAGTTGAATCCTAATGATTTAGGTATCACAGAACAAATTTCTCCTGCCCTCCAGTGCACAAAAATTGTTGTTTTTTTTTAACTATTCAGATTTAAAACAGTAATTCAATCTAGTGTGGAGTAAAGTAAAAACAGTTGCTTGATATTATATAATGAAAAGATTAATCAGCTGCATTATTATACTCAAAACATTACAAGAAAACTATAAACTAATATTTCTCATTAACACAAATGCAAAATCCCCAACAAAATATTAGCAAATCTAGTTCAACAATGTATACAAGAATTTATACACTATGACTAAGGAGGATTTATCCCCATTATTCAAAACTGGTTTAACATAAAAAAAATCAATTAATAGAATCCATCATATCAACAAGCTAAAGAAGAAAAATACATCATCATATCAATTGATGCAGAAAGAGCATTTGGCAAAATCTAGCACCAATTCATGATAAAATTCTCAGCACACTAGAAATAGAGAACTTCTTCAACTTAAGAACATCTACAAAAAACCTGTGGCTAATGGCATACATAACAATGAGAAATTAAAAGCTTTCCCACTAAGATCAGGAACAAGGCAAGGATCTTCCCTCTCACCACTGCTTCTCAACATGATACCAGAAGCCCTGGAGAATGCAGTAAGACAAGAAAAAATGGTGTACGGATTGAGAAGGAAGAAATAAAACTGTCTTTGTTCACAGAGAACATGGTCATTTATGTAGAAAATCTTAAATAACAGACAACAACAACAGCAACAACAACAAAAACTCCTGGAACTAGTAAGCAATTATAGCAAGGCTGCACAGTACAAGGGTCATGTACATGTATCCATTGCTTTCCTATATATCAATAGTGAACAAAAAGAAGTTAAAATTAAAAATGCATTCCTATCAGTTGACTGAAAAGTTTGTTTATTTTTTTCCCATAAGATGGCTCTAGTAGTGCTCAGTTATCCTTAACTTCATTCAAAACAATTTTGTTACATTGTATTGTGGCAGCTTTCATATCAATGTGCATTTAAAACCTGTGTCAAAATAGGTAAATTTTTGTGTAGTCATTTTAATATTGAAGATGGAAAAAATATACAACATTGTCAGCATATTATGCTTCATTATATCAAGAAACATAAAAACACAGCTAAAATACAAAAAAAAGGTTTGTGCAGTACATGGAAAAGGTGCTGTGACGGATCGAACATGTCAGAAGTGGTTTGCAAAGTTTCGTGCTGGATATTTCTCGCTGGACGATGCTCCATGGTTGGTTAGACCAGTTGAAGTTGACAGCGATCAAGTCAATACATTAACTGAGAATGATCAGCTTTATACCACATAGAAGATAACCAATATATTCAAAATATCAGAATCAATAAAGTTACTGGTGAAAATGCAAAATGTGTTTTTTATTTTATGGAAAAAAAGCACATGGACTTTTTGGCTAACCCAATATTCCCATTAGCACCGCAAAAGAAAACCTACTTAGGTATAAATCTAACAAATTATGTACAAGATATATGTGAGAAAAACTACATAACTCTAAGAAACAGAAAACAAAGGACAATTAAATGAATGGAGAGCTATCCCGTGTTCATAATGGAATACTCACCATTGTGAAGATGTCAGTTCTTTCCAACTTGACCTATGGATCTGAGGAATCTCAATCAAAATCCCAGTAAGTGGTTTTGTTGATATAGACAAACTGATGCTGAAGTTTACATAGAAAGGGCTGCGTGGAAATAGCTAACTTAGTATTAAAGGAGAGGAGTGAAATTGGAGGACGGATAGTACCTGACTTTGAGTCTTATTACAAAGCCACAGCAATCAAGGCAGTGTGGTACTGGTGGAAGAATAAACAAATATATCAGTGAGACAGAAGAGAGAGCCCAGGTAGTCTCAAGTAAGTATAGTCAACTGATATTTAGCAAAGGCAATGGTGCTGGAACAACTGGAATTTCACATGCCAAAAAAAAAAAAAAAGAATGTAAGTAGAGACCTTATACTCTTCAAAGAAAATTAACAGATTGGATCATAGACATAAATATTAGATGCAAAACTAAAAACTCCCAGGAGATAGCATAGCAGAAAACCCAAGTGCCTTTGGGTACGGTGATGACTTTTTACACACGACACCAAAGGCAAAATCCGTGAAAGAAACGATTTAAAAGCTGGACCTCTTTAAAATTTAAAATTTCTACCTTGGGAAA
>PVJI01000757.1:0-227769 GCA_004026765.1 Micronycteris hirsuta
AAGTCAAGCGTCTTGTTTAAATAAACTTCTTGTTTAAAAAAATAAAATAAAATAAAATAAAAAATAAAAATGGGTAAATGTCCCGAACAGACACTTCTCCAAGGAGGACATACAGAGGACCCAGAGACATATGAAAGGATGTTCAGTATCGCTAGCCATCAGAGAGATGTAAATTAAAACCACAATGAGATAACACTTTACGCTAGTCAGAATGGCCATCATAAACAAATCTGACACAGGGTAGATCGGACCTGCCGATACCCGTGGGTGACCGTGACCCAATGCGTGTATGAATTTCATACCAAGACATGCGGGGAAAGAGAGACCGGGGTCACGTGGCTGATTCCTCCCATTTCTAGGAAAAAGCCCCGTGGCTTGCCCAGCCAGGGTTTTTATCAGGGGCCAATTTACATAGGATTGATTATTCATGGGATTAAGCAGAACAGGTAGGATTACTCATAGCAAGGCATTGGATGTTGATTCAGATCCGGTGGCAGACACGACCAGGTTAAAGCAATATTCAGAGATCAGCAAGCCAGAATTTTTTTAAGATACACCTTTGCCAAATTCCTATTAGAGAATTCCCATCCCACAGACATGATCCACACTTGCTCACACAGGAATCACATGGAGCTGTGCTCAAAACGTGTAAATTCTCAGGACTGCGTGTTTACACGCGTGTGGAAATCACTGCCACACAAATCAACAAACAAGTGCTGGCAAGGTAGTGGAGAAAAGGGAACCCTAGTTCACTGTTGGTGGGAATGCAGACCGGTGAACCCACTGTGGAAAACAATATGGAATTTGCTCAAAAAACTAAAAATGGAACTGCCTTTTGACCTGGTAATTCCACTGCTGGGATTATATCCTAAGAATCTTGAAATACCAATTCAAAAGAACCTATGCACCCAGTGATCATAGCAGCACAATTTATAATAGCCAAGCATTGGAAGCAACCTCACTTACTGCCCATCAGTAAATGAGTGAATTAAAAAACGGTGGAACATTTACACAATGGAATACTACCCAGAAGAAAGAAAGAAGGAGCTCCTACCATTTGCGATAGCATGGATGGAACTGGAGAGCATTATGCTAAGTGAAATAAGCCAGGCAATGAGGCACAAGTACCATATGATCTCACCTTTAACTGGAACCTAATCAACAAAACAAACAAGTAAGCAAAATATAACCAGAAACATTGAAATTAAAAACAATCTTTCATTAACCAGAGGGGACATGGGAGGGGATAACTGGGGGAAATGGGGGAAAGGTCATCAAGGAACTTGTATAAAGGACATGTGGACAAAGCCGAAGGGGGGTAGGGACAAGGGAGGAGGGGATGGGTGGGGCAGGGGAGAGTGGTGGGGGGAAAATGGAGACAACTGTACTTGAACAACAATAAAAAAATGAAGGTAAAAATATTAGAAGGCTTTTAATTGACTAAGTCATAAATGGAGCAAACATTATTCAAAAGTTTTTGAAAAGTAATTGCTAAAAAGTAGGCTGACACGTAAAATAATTGGATTTATAAGCTGAACTACAGAGTTTAAGAACTAGGATTTTGTACTTGCAAATGTAATGAATTGAATATTAGTTGTCTTCTACACTCAAACACCATCCTCAGCCGCACTGACACTCATACCAATAGCCGGTGAGGTGTTTGATCCTAAGTCCTGACAAAGTGATGCCTATACTAGCTACATAGAAAGTGTCTATTTCTGTGCAAAGTTATATTTTATCTTCTTTCCCATTGTAACCAGATGCCCCTCTGATTAGCACTTTGAATATTTGCTCCTTTTGTCTTTATTGAATACCATTGGGATTAATAACAAAACTAGCTTGGCTGAGTCACCTACTGAGCAGACAAAACATGTGCCTAGGACTGCAGCAAAGATGGTCTTCAGGGGTTTTTGGAGGGGAAATTGACATTTAATATTTAAAAAATAGTCTTCATGGAAAAATCCCCTAAATTCATGGTCTGGAGTTATTTTTAATTTTGAGGTACATATTAAAGATGAGTGGCATAATCTTTTCAGGGCCTGGGACCTCCAAAGGTCCTTGCAAAAAAATCACCTCTAAAATAAGCAGAAAATACAGATACAAAGAACAAATTGATAGTTGCCAGATGAGAGGGAGTTGGGGGCTGGGTGGAAAAGGTGAAAGGAATTAAGAAGTACATTGCGAGTTATAAATTAGTCACAGGGATGTAAAGAACAGCACAGGGAATATAGTCAATAATATTGTAATAACTATGTAAAGCTACTAGATTTATCAGGGTGATCATTTTGTAAATTATATAACTGTCTAACCAGTGGGTTGTACAGCTAAATCTAATGTAATATTGTATGTCAACTGTAGTTGAAAAATGATTTTTTTTAAAAAAGGGAATTCTGAGCTACGCTACAACTGGAGTTGTGCTCAGGGAAATGAGCCAAATATTGTTTGATTCCACTTATAGGAGGTACCTAGAGTAGTCAAACTCACAGACAGAAAGTTGAAAAGTGGTTGCCAGGATCTGGGTATATGGGGCAAATGGGGAATCACTGTTTAGGATACAGAGTTTCTGTTTTGCAAGAGGGACGGTTCCGAGGATGGATGGTGGTGACAGTCACACAATAATGTGAATGTACTTAATGCCACTGAACTGTGTACTTAAAAAATGGTACTTAAGAAACGGTGTTAATTTTTATGCATACGTTACCATAATAAAAAATTAAAATAAAATAAGCAGCAAAACCCGGCAGGCTTACCAGTGTAATGGCCCAGACTTGAGACTAAAATGACAGAGCAGGACCTCTCCTGCCATCTGTTGGTGACAGGTAGAATCTTCCAAGCCCACTGCGGTCGACGGTAGGCTTTTATGGGGACCCACAGCTTTGTTGTGGGCTATGGAAGTTTATAAAGAAGGCACTTCTTACCACTTTATTTAAAACACAGTCAGCAGAGGCGCAGAGCACACCTGATTCCTGTTCCTGCTTAATTTCTTCCTGTAGTACTTCTCATCATCTGACACACTAGGTGTCGTATCCATCAGAACAGAAAGACAGATCAACACACTAAGGCAAAGGGAACAACGGCATGGGTGAATGCTTTGGAGAATGCAAGGTGTTGGTGCTCAGGGAATGGCTTGACATGCCACCATGGTATAGGGATGGCCACTGTGGAAAACACAGATTTATTACAAGAAAAGCATTGCAGAGTGTGTTATTGGGTTAGTCAAAAAGTTCATTTAGTTTTCTCTCTAAAATAAGACACATTTTTCACTTTTACCAATAACTTTATTGATTTGGGTATTTCGATTATGCCAGCTTTTTTCCATTATTGGCTTCTAGTGGATAAAGGCTAGGGGTGCTGCTAAACATCTTCCAGGGCATAAAAGAGCCCTACAACAAAGAATTATTTGGTTAAAATGTCAATAGTACCAAGAAACTTTGCAAACCACTTTTGACACATTCAGTCACAGCACCTTCTCCATACACTGCACAAGTCTTTTTTTGCACTTCAGTTGCATTTTTACCTTTTTTGAATAAAGCATAATACACTGAAAATGTTGCACATTTTCTTCCACTTTTAATGTTAAAATGGCTGTACAAAAATTCACTAATTTTGATGTTTTTTAAAAATGCACACTGATATGACAGCTGTCACAATATAATCTAACAAAATTGTTTTGAGTGAAGTTAAGGATCACTATTAGAGCCATTTTATGGAAAAAATTAAATGAACTTTTAGGTCAACCCAATACTTATTTGCTTATTTTTCTCTTGTCTGTCACCACTAAAATGTGGGCTCCAAGTGGCAGAGATTTTTGTGGGTTTCGTTCATTGCTTGTAGCAGAAGCAGCTGCCCATAGTCAACCTTCCCTCCTTCCACTCAGGACAGAAGCCCCAACTTTGCTTGTCAGTGGCTGGGTGCAATGCTCCCAGCCTCTCTTGCAACAACATGAGCTTATGCATCTAAGCAATTGCCAATAAGTTGTGAATAAAAGTTATTCTTTAACTTTTAGGTCTTGTCTTAAAATGATTGTCTCCTTCCTGCAGGCTAGACACAGACATGGTGAGGATGAGCCATATGAGAACAATGCCTTTGAGAATGGCCAACCCACAAAACAGAAGGAGCCTGAGTCCTCTGATGCCACACAGAACAGAGTCATCTACTGGACCCAACTGCTTGCTGACCTCAGCACAGCAAACAAGAGAGGAATAAATGCTCATCTTATTTCAGGGTCTCTTTGCCATAGCCTCTGTTACGAAGTGCATTGTCTTCCCTGGTTTTATATGTTGGAGCCCTAACTCCTGATGTGACTGTATCTGGAGCTAGGGCTTATAAGGGAGTTAGGGTTAAAAGAGGTCATAAGGATGGGACCCTAATCAAATAGGACAGGGTCCTCGTAAGAAGAGGAAGAGACAGCAGATCTCTCTCTGTCTCTCTATTTCCCTCTCCCTCCTTACGCTGAGGAATGGCCATGTGGGGACACAGCAAGAAGAGGACTGTATACAAGCAAGCAAGAGAGGCCTTACCAGAAACCATCAACTAGCAGCACCTTGATCTTGAGCTTTAAGCCTCTGAGAAAAGAAATATCTATAGCCTAAGCCACCCAATCTGTGGCATTTTGATATGGCAGCCCTAAAGGGCGCCCTCCTAGTCTGTACCTTAGTACACTGCTGTACCTCCAGTGCCCAGTACAGAGCTTGGGAATTAGTAGAGATGTGATACTTATTATTTAGATAAATAAACGAATGAGTAGAATACAAAGTCAATATTTAATTTGCGTAGTGCTGTAAAAATTAAAGGATTAACGGATTCTAGCAGATTATACCTGTCCATTAACCCACCCACCCAGTCACCTTCCCATCACCCTGTTTGTATTTGGAAGCGAAGTGAAACCTCATCTTGGGCTCATTACAGTCAGTGCCTCCTCTCCCATAGCCCACCCTGCACCTGTCCATCGTTGTGCCTGTTCATTTTGCCACCCATATCACTGTAATTTTCTACCTTTACAATGGTCACAGCTCTAGCCCAGATTCTATGATCTCTTGCTTGCTCTGATAACTGCTCCCAAAGCATTCCCTTTCCAGTTTCTGTACCTGAACCTGCTGTAGAGACTTCTACTTGCCTTTTTCAAATCCACTTGCCTTCTTTTCTAGGAACCGATCCCTCATTGTATGCAGTTTGACAGAACACCCTGTGAAACAACCCCATTTCCCCAATGCCCCAGCGGCCTAGGTGAAGCCACATGACTAAATTCTGGCTGAGGAGCTATAAGTGGAATCTGTTGGGTGAGGTTTCTAGAAAACTCTGAAAAAGGATAGAGATCGGGGACCAGCCCACTTTTTACACTTCTACCCATTCCATTTTACTTGTGACCTGGAATTTGGAAGCAATTGCTGGAGCTCTAGCAGCCACATTTAAATATAGAAGATTGAGAAGTAGAGAAAAAACTGTCCCTGGTGATTTTGTGGAGCTGCCACACCAGCCCTGGATTGCCTCTCTCCAGGTTTATTTTATTAACAGTGAAATATACTTTTCAGTGTGAAAGCCATTGCAGTCAGACTCTGTAATCAGCAGAGTTCCTAATTGGCACAGAACCTAGGCCTTAACAGCTGCCACTTAACAGCTCACACTTGCTAAAAATGCACATTTTGAGGGCAGCTCTTTTGCCACCACTGATGCAGGGCTCAAAGGGTCTTCAGAGAACACTTAATCCTGCAGGGTATATGGGAGGACTATCAATAGCCTCATTTTACAGATGAGGAAACCAAGGCTCAGGATCATTCAGTTAGCAGATACTAGAGAATGGATGAGAACCCAGGTTTCAGAGGATGTTGAGGAATGACAAGGGATGGGACTGGGTCTGTGGTGTGAGCTATGGGACTTGAAAATTTCACACATGCATGCATACACATGTGCATGCATACAAATGCTCACACATGCATATATGTGCATGCATATAAATACACATACACAATTAGAGTCTAGAGTGGATATCTGCTGCTTTTGCTTGTCTTCATACCATCTACCCTTTTCTGATAGCAAAACCCTTCTCTTCTGGAAAATGTTCCTTTTCCAACTGAAGCTGTCAATCACTGGGCACACAATCCCACTTAGCACTTGATCCCACCCTCCCTGGACTACGTGAGGGGTCCAGAAGTGGCCTTGTAACTCAGTCAGACAGAATTCTTTAGGGACTGCCACATACTCACCGTAGGTAAACATGGGCCTATTCACATCTCAAAGGCTCTGTCTCCTTATCTACAGAATGATGTAAATCTGTACTTGCTCTCCTTGGCAGCTGTAAGGATGAGCTAAAACAACTCAGTAAAGAGCCTCATATACGGTGAATATCCACTTACTATTAGGCTTCTTTGGAAATATTTCATTTCTCTGGACTCCATCAGTCTGCAGCATATAAGCTACTGTTACAAAAAATCGACAATCAAGCTCCCAAATCCCACTTAAATCTGGTTTACTAGCTCATTTGTTCTCTTTCACACAGACAAGAGGTTTATATCCCTGATTTTCAGAAAAACCACTTCAACGGATTTCAGTGATAAAAAGACAGACTTGGGGAGAGTTCCTGTCCCTTATCTGTCTCTAAAACAGCAACTGTAATTGATGGGGTTAACAAAATCTGCATTTCTTCTTAATCTGGCAATATTAAAAACTAGAGACATTTTTACTCCATTGAGAATCCAGAAACCATGTGAAACAGAAATGTTTGAATGTGGTCATGGTATTTATTCATAGCATATTTTCACAATGTGTTAATAGTAGAGAATAGCACATATTCATATGCTGAGTATAACTTCTCCTGGAGCACTCTGGAGTTTTCGGGGTCGGAGAATACTGCCTGATTTTTCTAATCTCTTTGGTGTTTAGAAGTGGGCAGGATTCCTCCAAGCAAGTGTCTTCCAGGGGGCATTGGCGATGACTTCCCTCCAATCAGGTTGGAAGGGCAGAAAGACCGTGACTTTGGCACTTCCATTTTGGAAAGAAGTAACAGTGGATTAATGGATGATCAGAAAGACTCAGGTATCTTGTACTCCAGAGTTCATTGCTTGTCACAAATGACACTTCCTGCAGCAGCCATGAACACTGGCAGGGTCTTAGGCTCACAGCCTGAAGACAAGTCACATCACCAGCCAATGTTTTCATACAAGAGGCAATGACTAAGAACCTGGTTCTGAACTTCTTCGGGTTTCCTGGGGTGGCTGACAGTTTGCCCCCATCCTATGCATCCTCTGTTTTGCAAGTGGTAAACTTGTACATCATTTCAGAATGTCTTGGCAAAACGTTGAGAGGACCTCACTTTCTCAAGGTCACTGCGTAATGAGGTTGCTTGTGGAACCCTCCGTTTACCCAGAGGAGGACCAAGGCACCATGAACTGAAGCAAAGCATATTAATAACAATAACAATAAAAAGAACACAGTACAACTCTCTCCCAAAAAAGGCATGTCCCAAAATAAGGATAAACAGCTGGTCTTCCTTTATCCAAATGATTATGTCCATTGGAAAATGTCCTTCATTCCTCCCTTTTATTAAATGTGTTTACATTTCTGAGTCTGATGATCACTTATATATTAGCACCAAGGCAAAAATTTTGTTCCCAGAGATCACATGAAACTGAATAGATACCTATCATAATTAATAGCTGGTATAATCTGTGACATCACTAAATTCTTTGTTGGCTAATAATGCTTCCATAGAAATGTCAAAAATACCCCTGTAGCACCTTGATGATGACTAGATTGCTTTAAAAAACAAATTAAAATAAAAAAATTAACAATAAAACATTTACAGATAGAAGGTAAACAATAGTGTACCGTGATAATGAAGGATCACTTTTGTCATAATACTACATATAATGTAGAGTACGTAAAATGCAGTGGTTTGACTGCAAGAAACAAAATAATGCAAAAGGCAGTCATAATAGAATCATTTTACGTACAAAAATATTACATATATCACAATAAATAATTCAAACATAAATATTAAACTTTACATCATTAGGATATTCCACAGATATACACACACATACATGATATATACGTGTGTGTATATGTGTATATATGCATATATACACACACACACAAGCATACAAGGCCACACACACATGCACGCACACGCCCGGATTTAAGGTGGAGGTATTGCATTACAGTCCTTCATCCATCCCATCGTGACTTCCTCTTCGGAGCACCTGAAAACAAACGAACCAACCAAGAAAGGTAAATCTTCTCTCTCAAATGCCATAAGTCAAGAATAGGTAATCCATACATTTTACATATAGAATTTCAAAATAATTCACTATTTTCTTTAGAGTTTAAAACTAATGTATGTCTGCTATCCAAAACATGTACATTTCAGGAGAGCATAGAATAAAAAAATCACTAGCTTGAAACTCCCACCTAAGATAACTCTCTTCAAATATCAGTATACTTTCTTCTAGCTTTTTTTCTATACATACATGTAAATATTATGTAAAACATACAAAACTTTATTTACTGGATATAAAATATATAAAGTACACATATAATGGGGATCTCTGGTGGATACTTTCTGACTTTGCCTGCCTTCATCCCATCTCCCCATTTCCGGTAACAAACATCTTGTGCTTTGGGAATATGTCTCTTTCAAATGAAGCTGTCAGTCACTCAACTGTAGGTGGGTACATGATCTCCACTTCCTAGATGTTGTGATTGGTTCAGAAGTGGCCATGTGACTCAATCAGAGCCAGAGTTCTTATGCAAAATGGATGCTGGAGGTGAGCATTTACTTGGGACCAAGAGCTGTAAGGATGATGTAAGCCTACAGCTGCCAGAGGCCATGGTGTGGGGGAGATGATCTGCCTGAGAATGAAGCCACTTAAGAGACAAGCATTGCTGATTGATGGAGAAAGAGTATGATGCCTCTGTTTGAGCCTCTGGATCCAGACATGCATGAAGTTAGACCACTGCTTGGATAGCTTGGTTATTTAAGACAATAAGTTTCCTTTTTCCTTTTGCTTCTCACAATGGAAATAATCCTAACATAAGACCATAACTTTGAATAAGATGTTTAATTCAACATTGAAATACTGATTTATAAATGTCAACTAGGAATTCCTGTGTCAGGATCTCAAAGAGCTTTATAGGGTAATGGGCTGCTGGAAACCTGAGGAAGTTGTAGTGGGTGGTCATGTGAGGCTGAGTTCATCTCTTGTAGCTGAAGGCACTGGGATGAGAAAAAGAGTGACTGATTCAGTCCTCTGACCGGCAGAGGAAGCACTTGCTGGCATAAAGTAGTTAGACCAGGAATTGTCAAATTTTAACATGCATGACTCTCCCGGGATTTGTTAAAATGCAGATTCTAGTTTCATAGGTCTAGGGTGAGTCCTGAGATTCTGTATTTTTAACAAGCTCCCAGTGTGCATTGAAAGTGTGTGCAACAGTGCAGTAATGAGAGCAGTGGCTTTGGTGTAGGACACACCTGGGTTCTGTCAAAGGACCTCGTTGTGCCCACAGGCAAGCTACTTAACTGCTGTGAGGCCCAGCTTCCATTTGTAACACAAGGATCACAGCCCCATCCTGTGGCTTTCTTGTGAGGATTCAATGAAATAATGCCTAGAATGTGTTTAGCATGGTGCCTGACACATAGGGCACAGTGAACACCCTTCGTATTATTATTACTATATTCCCAGGCAGTATTTCACAAAGGTTGATCTGAGTCATCTGCCTCAGAATTCCTTGCACTACAAATACAGATTCCTGGATCTATCAGAGACCTTATGAAGCAGGACCTCTAGAGATCAATCCCAGTAAGCAGCGTATTTAATAAGCACTGTAGAGAAATCTGATGCAGGAAGCCTGAGGACCTCAAGGGTGAAGGGCAGATGAGCAGGAGGGAAAAGGTGGAATAGTACTGAGATGCTTAATAGTCAACAGACCTGACCACATTTGTTAATCATTAGGCCACAGAAAGAATGAGACAGAAAGGTAGAAATGTAGAGAGAAAGAAGGAAGGACAGAAAGAGAGAGAGAGAGAGAGAGAGAAAAGGAAGGAAGGAAGGAAGGAAGGAAAGAAGGAAGGAAGGGGAGAGAGAGGGAGAGGGAGTGGGGGGAGAGAGAGAGAAGGAGAGAGAAGGGGCCCTAACTGGTGTGGCTCAGTGGGTTGGGCATCATCTTGCAAAGTGAAAGGTCACCAGTTCAATTCCTGGTCAGGGCACATGCCTAGGTTGTGGGTTCGATCCGGGTCGGGGTGTGTGCGAGAGGCAACTGATCAGTTTCTCTCTTACACTGATGTTTCTCTTCCTCTCTTTCTCCTTCCCTTCCCTTCTTTCTAAGAATAAATAAATTTAAAAAATCTTAAAGAGGAAGGAAGGAAGAAAGAAAGGAAGGAAGGAGAGAAGGAAAGAAGGAAGGAAAAATGGACTTACCTTAACTATAAAACTTGAACCTCCAGGCCAGTGCCCGAGGATGGAGTACATTTTCCACAGTAACCACCACATGTCCCTACAACTCGGGTACCATCCTGCAAGGAGATGCATGATCTTAGACTTCCTGCGTGGCTAGTGTTTCCAGGATTTGCGCTAGCTTTTCAGAAAATCGTTTTTGCACACAAGAGGCAGACCTTTTAAATGAAAGTGAAGCCCAGTATGCTCACCATGGTGTAAAGCAGGGCTGGTGGCCACTGGGCTCAATCCAGCCAGATACCCACTTTTGTATGGCCCACATGTCAAGAATAATGTTTATATTTTTAAATGGTTGAGAGGAAGCAAACCAAAAATAATACTTCTTGACAGGTGAAAATTTTAAGAAATTCAAATTTCACTGTCCATTAAGTTATACTGCAACATAGCCATGCCCATCCACTTGCCTGATATCTGCAGCTGCGAGCATGCCAGGACGTCAGGCCCGAGCGTTCACACACTGCGAGCACACAGCAGGTCAGTGACGCTCTTTCAAGGTGACCATGTTTTGAGAGCCACGTGTATTGCTATATCATAGTATTCCACTTTATTTTTTTATTACCAGTGTATGTCATCATGCCAAACAAGAAGAGAAAAGGGGACTCTGAATGCTAGACTTTCAAGGTGCAGTGATGTGTGACTATGTTATAAATTGAGAGGGCAAAGCATTGTGTTTGTCACGCAGTGACATCACAGCTGTGCTAGAAGAATAGGCTCTACACTAACGGGCTCTACCCTGCGGGCTTTGCCACAGTATTCCCAACTCACAGGAAAGCTATGGTCAGAAATTCAGAAAATTTAAAAAGGAGTATCTCACCATAGGATAATTTCTCCACAAAAATAAAAATGAGTAAAAATAAAAAATGAAATGAGTAAGTTTCCAAGTGGCTCATTTGTTAGCCAAGCAATGGAAACAGTGTACCCATGGTGAGTTAATGAAACAGCTGAAGAAATGTGTCCAGAGAAGACAAACCCACTTAAGACTGTTATCCTTTTGGCAAGGACAGTCACTCAAAATGTTAACATTGGCATTGGCGGCAACATTAATTGATCAATTAAAAAAGGAGGCAAATAATTATTTTCTTTGGCTCCTCATGAACTGGCACATGTTACTGATACTTTTCAGTTGCTCTTCATTGGAGCGGATGGTGCCAAATAGGATGTGACCAAAGAATATGCCTCTATGAAAAGTCCATGTGGAACAAATTCAGGTGAGAAAATTTCAAAGAGGTTGAGAAACCCAAGTGCAGAACAACTGAGTGGAATCTGTAAGATGGGTTGACAATGATGGTAGGGGAAAAAACCTCTGGGAGCAGAAAGAGCTTTAGTCAGTCAAATCTACACAACTTGTGAAATGTCACACGTTCAAAGCTTACTCACTGCCTCATCCAGCAGTTGGTGCTCTGTGGAAAATGTTCAGGTCTCTGAGGGGATGCAGAACCAGCAGTGGCCAGGGTGAACTCCTTTGCTCTCATGAACTTAATTAACTATCATTGGTTTAGTAAACTTTTCATCAGATCTAGAAGCTGAATATCCTGACTTGCCCTACGATAAGCGGTTTGATGACTTAGCAGTGATTACATTTTATTGTGAGTTTTTGAGCTCAGTGCTGGGATTAAAATTTTTCTAAATGAGAACTGCTCTCAATCACTGTGACTGAACACTTAATAGCTTTGGACATTAGCTTTTGCTACGGACTCAATAGCATTTCTCAATGAATTGAGTCTAAAATTACAAGGCAAAACTGCCACTTACAGGCCAAACCCATACTGTGATAAAGTCATTTCGATAACAGCTAACATTCTTGAATCATAAGTAATAGTGAGCCATTTTATGAACTTCCTATTCTGTTCAAAGATAAAACAAGAAGCCACATCTCCATCCCACGCACATTCGTGGTGGGGGTGTTTTCCAGCTCGAACTGCAGTCCCAGCAGCAGTTTTCTGTGCTTTGATGGAAGTGCAATGAAGATTTTCAAACTTCAAAAATCAATTTAATAAGGTAATTGAGGAGCTTTATCTCACCTTCAATTGCAAGTGATTAACCCGCAATGTAAGACATGTGAACAAATATCAACAGAAAAATCAAATAGAATTCTGTGCTTGCTAAGCATAAATATGATCAATTAAAATTATATAATTGTTGGCAATGCTTATTTGTGTTACAAAACATTGATATAAAGATAAAAATCACACTTTCAATTAGCATTTACAGGTAAACATTATAATCAATTTTGATAATAGAAAACAATACTGCATTTTTCGGACTATAAGATGCACTTTTCCCCTCCCAAATTTGGGAGGAAAATGGGGGTGCATCTTATAGTCAGAATGTAGCTTACCTGGCTCACATTGGTGAAATATTATGTTATTTATGTTATTAAATATTTTACCACATTTTTTGCTTCAAATTTTTTTTCTATTTTCCTCTAAAACCTAGGTGTGTCTTAGTCTGAAAAATATGGTAATTAAGCAAAATGTTATCTTCTTAATATTCTTCTTTTCATTGGTAGATCTATATTAAACATATACTCAATTATTATTATTTTAAATTCAACCAATAAAAATTTTGTACAAATTTAACTCTTGTCATACAAATACATGTATAATATCACTGACTTTTGCCTGCTGGCCAGCAAAGTCTAAAATATTTACTGCCTGGTCCTTCACAGAAAAAGTTGTCCATCCCTTGATGTAAAGTATTTTGCGGCATCTCCAGACATCAGCGTCTACCCTCTCCCCTGCCCCCTCCTCTCTGACTGTCTCCGCGGTGTTTCTCTGATGTGCCCCTCACCACACGGCCTGTGCACGTCATTCCTGAACCTGGAATTCTCTTTCCCTTCCTCTCCCTCTGTGTGCCCTGGACCATCCCACCTTTTGACTGGTGGAGTCTTCAAAACCCAAGCCAGAGGCCACGTCCTCTGAGATACCTTCCTGACCCAGTTACCTGCTACGTGGCATCCTGTAAAATTAGGTAATTCTTTCTTTATATCTGTCTTCCTGCTAGAGTGGAAGCCCCACGATGGCAAGGCAATGTCTCGTTAAAATCCAAGAGTCTCCAGAACCTAGCACAATACACAGGTGGGGCAAAAGTAGGCTTACGGGTGTTCCTATGGAAGATAATACAAAAGTTAATAAATAATAACACAAGATAAAATTCTGTGTTTCACATACTCACAACTGTAAACGTACTTTTGCCCTATCCTGTATGGGTCAGAGTAGTACTAAGTACATGTTTGTTAGATGAATGAATGGAAGAGGCTGAAGCTGAAGTATACTCTTCTTTTTGACCTGAAATTCAGAGTGCTCTGCTAATTAGTTCTCCTAACACTGTACCATGCGATGAAGAACTTTTTTAATTGTGGTATCACATTGCATTGTGTGAACTCACCATGTCTTGCTAGGGCCCCCCTCCCGCACCCCTTCACTCCTGCAGTGTCTGGCCTCTCAGAGGTTCCCCACCGTCCACTCTTGCAGTAACACCGTGATGCGCCACACTGGTGCCTGCACTCCAGGATGTCTTCGGGCCACATGCACAGAACTGGGTCAAAAGGCACGAAGATTTGGTTCTTTTGGCTAAACTAGGAAAGTCTCTTGCAAGTAATGGGTGATCTTATTTTAAATATTGCCAATTTAACAAATAAAGAGAACGAAATAGTTTCTCTCTCTTTCTCTTTGATTCACGTGCCTTGGATTACGAGTGAGACTGGGTTGGAGACTCCCGTCACCCTCACGGTCCTGGCTGCCAGTGCCCGTGTGAGCGCGGCAGCGAGTCTGACCACCAGCCGCGTCTGACGCCAGGCCGGCCTTCTCCCCAGGCTGCAGGATTGGGCTGCTCGTCTCAGGGATGCCAGTATGTTACGAATGACTTCTGTCTCATCAGAGCTTATGTTCTACCTAAACGCTCTCCTGCCCTAGCAGTGAGACCACTGTCAGACAGCTTGTGCTACATCTTAACATAACCTTCAAGCCTCAGTTTCCTGTGGCATCTGCAAGTGGGGATAACATCAGTCTCCCCTGACAGGTTTGCTAAAAATCAATGAATGCATGTAAAGTGCTTAGCCTGGTACTTAGTCTAATATTCATGTTCAACAAACTTTGGCTGTGTTTATCAGAAAGGTGCATTTTATCTATGGATTTCCATCATTGCCTGTTTTTATGGAGATGAAGAGAAGTCTGGGTAATTATAAAATTGCTGATAATGACTTTGTGGTTTTCATACTATATCATTAATTGCAACTGTTAATTTGAGATAAAAGCTGGCCCAAAACTTATTTTTACTATAGAACAACAACAACAAAAAAACCAAAACTGAAAAAATGCATAGCATAAACATGATTGTCATGGAAACAGTGCCTGTTTCAGAGAAAAGGGTCTGTTTTCCTGTACTTTAGAAGCACCCTCTCACCCTCAATAGAAGAGTAGTTGTAAATCATTTTTATTTCTTCATTAAAACAAATGAAGGTTTGTAAAAATAAAGCTTATGAATCTTTCAATGAATATTTTGTTAGCCAGCCTCGTTTGAGCTCTTACAAAGAATTAAGATGAATGACTCTGTTCCATTAAGGATAGTTTATAGTCCATGTTTTCCTAATTTCTCTGTTTCCTCAGTCAGTGTGGAAGGGAAGGTTTCCATGTGACTTAGGAAAGCCAGCACATCTTGGATTGAAGTGCGCTTATTCGTGTTTCTGTGCAGTGTGCGAAAACGCCCATAAAACATGCTGTGTGTCTATGTACCTTTTCTAATACAACCCCAGACAGTTACGTACGTGTGAATATATGTATAAACGTTGTCTAATTTCTACAGGAAAAGCACAGAATAAAAAGTACGTATATAAGATATGACTTTACTGGTCTGTAGTATGATGTTTATACTTGGCAGATGGTTGAATTTTCAGTGAAGTGCAGGTTAGGGGGCGGTCCGTGGTGGGTAGAGGAGACCTGATTCCGTACCGCACATTACCTCCCATTACTGTCACTCTGCTGGCTGTGAATGAACTGAAAGATAGGCACCCGTCCATCTCCTCCTCTATGGCAGGACAGTTTCACTCATCTGAATTTCAGAGCAAGTATTCCATGTGCAGCTCTTACCCAGCACAAGGAAAATCAGAGAGGCCCTGGGGCCAGGCAGCCAGGTCTCGGAAACATGGGCCTCTGGCTCCACGATTCCCCAGGTGCACAAAGAAGCACGAAGACCTGCGGGTATGTCTCCCATTCAGCCTGAAGTGAACCCCGCTTCCTTTTGCCTGGCTCTGAAGGCTATTCCAGAACTGACTCCAAGACAGAGCAGTTCTGGGAACAGGTGCTGAGCTGCAGGGCACTTCTGGATGGGTTGAGGGCTGGTTCAGACCCTGAGCACATCCACCACATGTTGAGCGCGCACAGAATGTTACTGCAGAGGAGCTCAGAATTTCAACATTTTCTCTCCAATCTCACATCTGAACCATGATCCCCTTTCTATCTGTCTGTCTCTCACACACAAGCAGAACAGAAACATATCAGCCCCTGAGCCACACAGGTGCAGCCAAAGCATTTGCCTGGAAGTCCATCCCTGGGCCAAGGGGGTGTCCCACACGCCTCACTTCTGTGTGGGGTGGGAGCTCACATGGACAGAATCTACGTGGACAGAATGCACGTGGTGCTGTGTGTTCTAGCCAGGTCCAGGCTCAGCCTTGGCTCAGACCTGACCTTCTGCTCTTCATCTCAAGCAAGCCTGCTTCCTTTGTCACCTCGACCAGCTTCTAAAACCTATGGGGAGCCTCAGGGCTGTGAAAGTGTTGTAACTTTAATAGCTAATACTGATAGTGGGCCCGCTAATTGCCCTGTGACATGCAAACAGCTTTGCATTCCTAACTCATTATTATGAACACCATGGGATGAGGGCTACTGAGATTTCTATTTTATAGATAAATCAAGGCCCCTAAGAAGTTAAATAACTTTACCAACATGGCAGAGCTAAAAAGCCCATGCTCAGGTGATCCAACTTAGCAGTTTGCTCAGCGGCCAAGCTCTGCTGCCACCAAGGGCTGGGCTACTGCTGGGGCGGGGGGTCAGGGGGTGACCAATTCCACCACCAAAAACTTCACACACTTACTTACCCTCTATCCACCTTCTCAAGTTACCTGCATAAGAATTTGATGAGAAAGCTGGAGGAATGGGATTTGATGCATGTACATTGCCCAATAAATAGTAGCTATTTTGGTTATGAAATTATATTTATTAGTTAAGAATAGGAGAATCCTTTGTATTACAGACACAGGAGGCAACAGTAAACCTGACATTGAGACTTATTTTTACTAGTTTTGTTCCTGATGGTGAGACATCATCCTTGCCCTCCAGAACGGGAGATTCAGTTTTACCCTGAATGACTAGAATTTTCCTTTAGTTTTGCTTGGAAAAAACATTTTATTGCCAAGTGGGTTTGGAAAATTGAGGTTTTCTTTGTGTTTTTCCCTCTGTAGCTCTCAGCAGAAAAGTGAAGGAAAGTGAGGAATGATCATCTGAGGGCTGTTTGGAGAAGGTTGTGACCCCTGAGGGGCAAGTCCCTCAGGGGCAGGGTCGGTCATGGTGGGAGGAGGGCAAGGAGTACTTGTCCAAAGAGCATTACAGGGGACACTGATTGTTCAGGTCAATTAAAAGGGGTAACTTTGAAAAGAAGGTTCTGAGTTTGGTTTAACTACGTCAGTGGTTCTCAGTGCCTGGTCCCAGGCCGGGGCATCACATCACCTAGGAACTTGTTGGTCCCCTTGGGGCCGACCGTTGGCTGGCTGTGTTTCGGTCAGTCCTGGAGAGGGTGCTGATGCGGTTCGGGTTTGAGAACCACTGATTTAGGGGAACGCTAGTTTGAATAAAGTCACACAGATTTCCATCCTGTATACTTTATTCCAACCTGTAACATCCCAATGCTTATTGGGACTCTTCAAGAAGGAAATAAAACAGCAATCTCCTCAGTGTCTTTGTCTAGGGGGGCCTATTTTCACGGAGCGTCCCTAGCGCACGTGCCTCTGCAGACTGGACAGCATGTCAGGCCCAGAGAGCCGCGTTTCTAGAGCCTGCTTGCAGCTAGACTGCTCAGTCCAGGGGAGGCACGAGGAATGCTCTACACTCCCTGGAGATTACTTTTGAGCTCAGGCTGTCTGAGCTGTCACGGAACACCAAGGTTTAAAAAGAAAATGCTGACAGGCAGTTGTGGAACCAATCCCTCCAGCACAGGGGGAACTTGGCCCCAAGGCTCTATGATCTTGGCCAGGTAGTAATCATTGTTTCCACAGGGAGGCACTCCCGCCGTAATTATTTTTTGCTCCAGGGTTGGGGAACTGCCGCTGATTTCGGTCTGGTAGTAATCATTGTTTCCATAAGGTGGTGCTCCCGGCTACAATTATTTTTAGTTTCCCGAGTAAAACTGCAATATTGACTCTGGCTGCCAAATGGAGTTGAAACTTGTGTTACACAGTTTACATAGATGGCTTCCTATATAGTCATACTTCATGTCTGACCATGTTTGGGGCAGTTAATTTTTTTGTTCCTGTAGGTCACTGAAACACAATAATATATGGACTCTGGGTGGCAGGGGTAGGAAAGAGCATTACAATTTCAGGGGCACATTCTAAAGCATGTGTGCACTCTCAGCTGTCTTTATTCCTCAATGCAAGGAAAAGTATGCAATGATTAATTTATGAGCAATCAATTAGATTAGAGGCAATCAATTGGCTTAGGGACAAGAGGGAGTGAGACAGCTTTTTTTCAAGCACAAATACAACCCTGGCAGCTTAAATTGAGGCATCAAGAAACTCAGATTTTCTTGGGAAGTCACAATTGGGTTTTTCTTCCTTTCCTGGGGGAAGCAGATTGAGCTGTTTCTTTATAGTCTGATTCTGATAGGGTTTAGCAAATAAAAATACAGGATGCCCAGCAGAGCTGCGTTTCAGATAAACAACAAATACTTTTTAGAATAAGCATGCCCCATGCGATGTTTAAGGCCCAGTAAAAACTGCTTCCCGTTTATTTAAAATTCAAATTTATCTGGGCATCATGTATTCTGTCTGGCAACTCTACTGTGGAATAACACCCTACTTTCCCGTTTTCTTTTTCCCCCCTCCCCTGCTCACATTTCTGAGGGGACCCTGAGGCAGGGGTCATAGCTAGGCGGGACTGGGGCCACGGCTGCCCTCTGGTAAATTTCCCACTTGTCCACAGGTCAGGTTCCTGCCATGTATGCTCTGGGGGCTGCTGTGAAGGGCAGTGGTTTCTGCCCTTGCTGAACATCAGAATCACCTGGGGAACTCCAAATTCTGCCCCTGCTTCAGAGATTCTCATCAGTGCTTCTGGCAGGGTTGGGGCACTTGCATATTCAACTCTGCCTGGTGATTCTAATATACATCCAAGCTAAGGTCAGGGCTTAAGCTGGACCATGGTAATGAACCACCTGGAGGCTGTGCAGCTGCAGAAGCTGATTCAGATGCTTTGCGGCCCCAGCAGCTGCATTTCAACAACCTCCCAGGTGATCCTGATGCTCCACATCAGTGATTTTTCAACCGGTGTGCTGAGAGACTTTGTAAAGCATGCAATACCTGACTATTTAGTCTGGGGCACTGACCTCTTTTCCCTTAGATTGTTAAATAACAAAATGACAACAGCCAACACAATAGCTGTCTGGTGTGAACGAATCAAAATTATACCTTACCTCTTTTTTTGTCAGATCAGCAAAATATATATTTTTTGGTGTGCCACAGAATTTTAATAATTAGTTTATGTTTGCCATGAGAGGAAAAAGGTTTAAAATCACTGCTCTACATGAACCGTACCTTGAGTAGCAAAACTTTGGAGCTTTAGAGGATGGGAAACATTATTGTAGAACCTGAGCGTTCCTCTGACTCTTTAGAAAGTTCACCTAAGTTATCCTTTCCTTTCAACCCCCTTTGCATTTCAATTTTTCTTAAACATTCTTTTCCCTAGGTTCATAAAAGTGAGTATTATGTTGACTAATTGCAAGGAGTCTGACGCACACAGTCTCTTAGTGGCTGCTTGCTGCTTCCAGCTTCCTGGTCGGCATCTTTCTAATGACCCTGACGGGTTAGTAGGCTCCCGTCCCCAGGGAGAATTCACCCGGAGACAAGCAAGGCTCGCTCCCTTGCACTCACCTATGCACCCTTTGCCTTTGATTTATTTCCCAAATTTTCTAACATTTTGCAAAATGGTTTGAGGAAGTGGGGCAGCCCATTCGTACCACCACAGAGGACAGGAAGAGGAAGAGAGGGAAGACTATAGAGAGAAAACAAAACTCATCCCTCAGCTAATCAGTAACCTTACCGGTGACTTCTTAATGTCGGAGACAGCATAGTTCCCTTGTGATATCCATCGGGCAGATTCAGTTAAAGAAAGGCCTGTTCCATAAAGGTTGATGCTAAAACGACCCTGGGAAAACGGACAACGCAAAAGATTTTTAGTGCATGTGACGCCCAAAGGCTACACACTAAAATGTAACTTGGAAAAAAACCAGGCAGTAATTAATAACGATAGCTACTAATTATTAACGTTTTTTTTTTTAGGGGTGGTGGTGTAAGTCCGGGCCAGGCACTTTACAAGTATCATCTCATCCGCCTTCGCAAGAGCTCTGTGAAAGTAGTTTTCTTTACAGATGGGGATGGGGAAACTGAGGCCCAGCAGAGGTGATTAACTTCTTCAGGATGCGGTGCGAATCCAGCTCAGATTTTTCTGACCTCAAAGTCTTCACTCTCAGCCTAACACAGCAATCCTGATGTTGTTCATAATTATCAGATTCCTTCAGGAACAAAATGCTACAGTGTAATTTTTCTAACAAGATCTCGCTGCCAAAGCTTCCTGGGCTTCAGCTCCCCACGGGTCTGGGCACTCCGCCTTACTAAGCACAGCAGGGCGGGACTTCAAAGGAGAGGAGCAGTCTCCGGGACCTCCAGCAGAGGGCGCGCGTGGCCTGCTCCAGGTCCGTGGGACCGGGCCGCCCCCTCTGGGCCCAGGGAACCCACAGCTTCCAAGAGTCCCCAGGGTTCCTTTGGAAACGTGACCTCTGCTGTCTCCATATTTATTTCTAAGGAGGCGGTGCAGCAGAGATTTTCTCTTGCTTTTCCCATCTGTCTCTGTTCTCTCCCTCTTTCAAAAATGGCTCTGTAAAGGCACCTGAAATAGTGTCTTCTTAAGGTTTGTTACTCCACATGAACAGTTTCGAAGTTAAAAATGTTCCGCACGAACACGCTCAGGGTGAATGCTTCCTCTCTGAGCCTGGCACCCCAGTACTTTGTCAAAAGTCCTTAATAAAGCAAAGAGGCGCCGCGAGCTGGAGACTCAATAGCCAATCAGCCCTGTGTAGGTTCAGCTCTTTCACTGGCAATGAGACGCTGGGCACATATTTTTGCCCATGAGAACCTCAGCTTGTCCATCTGTAAAATAGAAGGTAGTAACAGCCCTATTTTCCAGGGTCTGGTAAGTGAGCTAAACTGGAGCTGGAGAGTTGTGATTGGTGTGTTAGCTTTTCCTGTGAGGGGTTTTGTGGTAAATTCAGGCTGAATTAGGTGTAGATTTGTGACATCGGCCAGGCCATGGGGGTAGCCTCCATTCTGTGGGTCCTGACATACAAATTAACTTTCTCAGATCTAATCTGTCAATAAGAGAGGGTTAGATAGAAGGTATAACTCACCTACCTCATTATCTGGCAGAGAACTGATATTTTAAAATGTGTTTTGGAAATTATTCTGTGACAGCACCCTGCAGTGTTGGGGATGGTTAATTTGAGTGGTCTCAACACCCAGGTGTCCCTGATTGTAACGGTACTGAGGTGCAAAGCCCTCCCTGCCCAGCCTCCTCAGACACTGGCTTCTATGTGCTGGATTATCCCACCAGACCGAGTTCTTATTTCTTCATCACCCTGCCCTGATGAGTGCGTCCATACCCCCTGTGGTGCCCAGACCACACCGTTGCCAAAGACCCCTCTCATTTCTACCCCCAGCCTGCTTCCCAGGCACACTGCCTGTTCTACCTGCACTCCAGATGGACTTGATCTGCTTAGATGTCAAAGTGCTTAGAGGGTCCAGTCCCCTGAACCAGCTTCTGGCCTGAGAATGCCCCTCTGCCCCCTACCTGGGTGTCCAGTGTCTGGCCACACTCCATAAACAGCTCTGCCCTCTCTTGGGCAGAGCAGGTGATACACCTGAATGGAATGCACCTTCCTCCTTGTTCTCTTTCCTCCTTTTCTGGTTTGGGGATTTGCATGGTGAGTGAGTGCCCTAGCTAATAACTGGCGCTCTAAAAACTGAGTACTGCCAGAGGAGTAAAGGCCTCATGTCCTGTCTGGCTCTAGTCTGGGACGCATTTGCCCCCAAGGCCTTATCTTCAGAGGCTAAAGGGCAGCAGTTTTACCTACTACTTTCTGTTGCTGATTTAAAAGAGAAAATGTATTGAGTCATGTATACACTGATGACCCAGAAAAGCTTGTAAAGGTGTGCCTTAGACAGAGAGTTTGTTCTCTGCTCAGACAAAAGTGAACTCTTCAGAAATCTTGCCTGGAAACAGGATTAGCCAGACAGGTATATCCACCATTTGTACTCAGACACCTGAAGTCAAATCCAGCCTCTACTGAGCACCAGCGGTGAGGATTTGGACAAGTCACCCAAACTCTCTATACCTCAGCATCCCCATCTGTGAATAGGAAGCATTGTCATGGGGTGCTGCAGGAATTACCTGCTCTGCTGACTTAGAACTGATGAGCACAGGGCCTAGAGCCTACCGAACACAATAAATGCTACTAATACCAGCATCCAAAAAAAAAAAAAAAAGAAGAAGAAGAAGAAGAAGAATGTAGTGTCCACTATGATCAGGATTTTTTCCCCGTTATCTATTTTAAAAATATTTTATGCATTTATTTTTAGAGAGAGAGAGGAAGGGAGGGAGAAAGAGAGGGAAAGAAACATCAATGTGAGAGAGAAACATTGGTTGGTTGCCTCTTGCATGCACCCCAACTGGGGACTGAACCCACGACCCAAGCACATGCCCTGATGGGGAATTGGACCAGTGACCTTTCACTCTGTGGAATGATGACCAACCAACTGAGCCACGCTGGTCAGGGCTGATGAGGATTTTTTGAAAAGATATTCTGGCTATATTTTCAGGTGAGGGCTTTTGGAGGATCCACCCTAATAAACAAATCCCCAAAACAATAGCAATGGACAAGGAGAAAGAAGCAGACTGTCAAACAGAGAGCATCCATCTGCTTTGGTGTCTGTACCATCACTAGGTCAGGATAAACCATCTGCTCCCAAGCAGCTCACACAAGCGTGCTTTCCAGACCTTTCCTGGAAAACTGATTTGAAAAACTCACGCCTTTCATTTATATAGTTGGTGTTCAGTAATGTCTAAAGAAAAGAATTCTTTAAGTACCCAATGTGGTTTGAAGAATGGGCTGGAAAAAGATACAAATGAGCCTCTCACTGGCTTTGGGGTTTTTCACTTAGCAACTGCTTCAGTGTCAGGATTTAGCAAATCAATCTGTTCATTTGTCTATGAATTATTAAAGCAAATGAATGCAAATTAACTCCATTTGTTTAAGCTTCCCCAAAGATGTGCATGTCTAAAGGAGAGAACCCTGAGACTTGAAAAGGGCAGGACAGGAGCAATCTATTAGCTGTTAAAATGAAACCCTTACCTATGGGATTTTTGAAGTCATCAGCTACTCTAAAGAAACTACACTTCAAAAGTTTTCAATTCCTGGGTAACGGAGAAAAGGCCCTTTTTACCATTATGTCCTTTGTTTATTTTCTTTCTCCCCTGAGAGTTTCCCTTTCACTTCTTTAAAATATTTAGCAATGCTTTCTAAAGCTTGGGGCTGAGAAAATACTTCCTTAAAAGAAAATTCAGATGTGTTTGTCTTCGGATGGTCCCTGTGGTTGGGTGTAAATCTATCCTGGGATTTGGAAGGCATCACCCAATCCCCAACCTTTCCTTGGTGCACAGGGAGAATGGGAAGTTTCAGACACAGAGGGTAACAACAGCCTTGTGAATAACTTATGCGAACCAAAGAAAAAATGGGGGCCAAATTCTCCTGTCGGGAATCACCTAACTCATTGTTCGTCCTCACTTCTCACTGCAGAAGCTTCTTGCAAAGACTGATGGCTGTTTTACTGAGTTAGCCCAGGCTGAGGGTTACAGCATGTTTCAGAAGGCAAGTTCAAACCTGTCACACCCCTACGGAGGCAAGAAGGTGTGCAACCGCAAGATGGGCAGGGAGACTGCCGTCAGCTGTGCTGCTGAGGAGCGAATACAGTGCAAGATGCAGTGTTCTTGGTCTGAACACTGCACGTTCTATATACATCTGAAGTCAGTGTGACAGCGTTTCTGTATCATGTGGTAGTCACGATTTTTAATGATAGTGGTGTGTTGGAGCCCATTTGTCCTGGCTGTTGAGAGCTGATTGTATCTCTCTCCAGCTCTCCATTTAGTGACATAATTGTTGATGGCTTGAAATTAGTAAAGCAGGTGGGGGGAAGATACTTACACCATGGAAATATGCAAATGCTACAAAGCAGGGCTGTTCTTTTCTTTTTCTGGGAGAGCCAGTCATTAAACATTTACTAGCATGTCACTGACTTCATAATACTCATTTTATTAGCTGCCATCATTTGCTTAACCAAGCCATCCGCTATCCAACATCTAATTTGTTTCTAAATTTTTACCATTGTAATAGATGCTGCTGAATGTAGAGGTTTGGTATGCAGCTATAATCATTTCCTTAGGAAACACTCCTAGGAGTGGAATTAGACTAGATTAAAGAGCTGTGAGCATTTGAGGGGCCAAGCCGTCTTCCACAGCAGCTGTGCTAACTGCATTCCCAGGAACAGAAGCCGCCCAGGGTGCCATGGGGCAGGCTCCCAGCTTACCTGTGGGCACTTGCTGGCACTGTAGCAGTCCCCAGCGGTGGCAAAAGGCACAGGATGCCCTTCACTTGTCCTTGCAAACTGTAAGTCGGTGGCTGTGGGGTTTGGAGACGGGTTAAAGGGAGAAGAGAGGTAACAGCGGGAGAGTAGGGGAGGAGAACAGGGGGGTAGGATATTAACAAGGAGAGAGCAGGGAAGAAGAATAGCAAGAGAAATAATAAGAGGAGTGGGAGAGGAGAAAAAACCAAAACAAAGTATGATTAGTGAGCAAATGGATCCAGATGTGCTCTGGCTTTTTCCTCATTATATTGTGGTTCCGCGAGCCTCTCCCTGGGTTTTATGTCCTGTCTCCTTACAGCAAGAAAGACAAGAATGGGGTTCAGGATGGCTTTGGAATCGATCCCTATATCAATAAATATGTGAACTGCCTTGCTTAAATGTAATGTAATGGGAAGACTGTGAGCCTCCCGCACGTGGTATGGCCTCCGAGCCTTCAGGACCTGGGAAGTAAGTCAGAGAAGCATTCCAGCCACTTTGGAGTTATTCCCTGGGGCTTGCTCTGTCCTCCCATGGCCCAAGCACTATTATTGCCAAAATGTGGAGCAATTAGAACCCACATCTTGAAAGTATTAATGGCAGTTTCTCAAGTTTGGGGCTGACTTCTAGTTTTTTTTTTTAAGCCAATAAAAACAATGCTCATATTTTTAACCATTTTGTATCTCCCAAGACCAGCTCTGCAAATGGGGAAGGGCCACCAGGAGACAAACTGAGAACCCTGCAAAAGCTGTCGCTGGCAGAACTGGTAAAAACCTTTCTGCATTGTCTTTCTGGAATCTTCTGCAGTTAACCATGTTTTGGTGGGAGGAAGATCTGAGTCCCCTGTTCTGCAGGAAAGGGGCCCTGGAAGAAGCTGGGGGGCAGCTGGGAAGGGGGGTGGTGTGGTGTTTCTAAGTGAGAAACTGCAGACCCTTTGCCATTAGCCCTAATCAGCCCAGCTAAAAGCAATTAACACTATAATGGCACAAATCAAGTTTAATGTACCTCAAGAGGAAAGCAGTGCAGTATTATGGGTGCAGTGTTAATGAGGAAAATTAATTATTCATTATTTCTGTTTTTCCCCTGTTTAGGGGAACGTGTTTGGCTATCTGAGCTGTCTTTAACCACTCCTATGATGAATGCACCTAACAAAAATGCAGTGCTGGCCGGAGTGTGAAACCAGCCCACGTGCAGGCCAGCTTAGAAAAAGGTAATTCTGTGCTCCATTTTTTCTGTGTAAATCAACAATCAAATAAAATTAGTTGTACGCCCATCTATGTGTGCACACTGTGCTGGTGGGAGTGGGTCGGGAGCAGGCGGGCCACGTGCATCTCTCGGGTCTGGGCTTTGTGTCTCCTCTTTCTTCTCGCTCAGAAACCATCCTTGCTGTGCCCACACAGGTCCTGTCTGCCTGGTTAACTCCTACCTGGCCTTGAGGACTCAATTTTGATGTCATATTTTGAGGATGCAGCTCTGACTCCACCACTGCAGTGGGCCCTTTAATATGCTTCCATCTCCTCCATTCATTTCTTCGTCACACATCTGAGGGAGCCCCTGTGCCAGCACTTTCCAGGCTGAGGTACAGCAGGGAACAGAAAGGAGCAAGCCTGCCCTCAGGTAGCTTAGAACAGTAAGTCTACTCCCTCTTTGCATCCTGGGCTCCTTGCCCCAGCCTCCATGCGGACTGAATGGAGAGACTAATGGACCCATTAACACGTGACATCCCACTGAACCTACTTATTATCTGCATGGTGATCAGGTCTATTCTGATTTTCTGGAAGCTGGAAAACCCAGCTGCTGTGTAGTCCTTCCGACACTGGCAGTCATCGCGCCGGCTCCCGTTGTAGGGGCATTCGGTCGGGTTGTGCAACCTGCATTACAGAGATAACGTTCTGATGAGGATGGGAAGGTATTTCCAGGGGTCTCCAGGGGTCTGGCTCCCCTGAGCCTGAGCTTTCCTACCTGTACCCATAAACCTCGGAGAAGTTTTCAGAGTCACCATGGACCAGTGTCATGTACTCCTTGGGGTGGTCAGACTGCATCCCTGCGCAGAATATCTGAAAGGCAGAGCAGAGAGAATCCACGGGGGTGGCTCAGAAAGGGGAAGATGAGAGCCAGGGCCACGCACTCTGAAGACATTTGAGGAATAAGGCCTGATGTTTGATGTTCACCTTCAGGGGCTTTCCTTTGATGGTCAGGAAATATTCACCGTCTTCGGTGGCACCATTCAGTCTTTTTACCTCCTTGCAGTTCTGGGGTAACTCACCTAGAAATGTGAGATGCAGAAACGACATGTGATGCTCCACAGGGGGCTGTATCTCCTATGAAGTGAATTAAGTGTTTGCACTAAAGGTCTTCAGCAGAGGGGACAATTTCTTTCCTTTTTTTTTTTTTAAGATTTTATTTATTTATTTTTAGAAAGAGGTAGAGAAAGGGAGGGGGGAGAGAGAGGGAGAAAGAAACATTGATGTGCTAAAGGAACATTGATTGGTTGCCTCTCATAGGCCCTGAAGTGGAGACCGGGACCACAACCCAGGCATGTGCCCTGACTGGGAATTTAACTGGACACCTTTCAGTTTGTACCACTAACTGAGCCACACCAGTCAGGGCAAGGGGACAATTTCTTTAAAATAATCTTTACATTTCCAAAATGGGCAGGCAAACAAATAGAGAAACCCTGTTCTGGCTTCCAAAAGATGGCTTCACTTGGCCAACTTACAGTTATACATATTATGGCAGGTTTTTCTCTCTTCTGGCTTCAAATCATCGGGACATAAGTGGCTGGGCTGGTCCTCGTTGGTTAAACATTGCACAGATCTATGTCTCACTCCAACGCCACAGGACACTGAGCACTACAAGGCAGAGCAGAGTCAGTGATATGGTCACTGAACCCGGGAGGCCTGGTCTTCTATGGTGTGATGCCCTGGGCCTGACGGCATGTACAGAGTGTCATTTCAGACCCTCTGTTGCTTAAACAAATAGCTGACATACTGAATACTTACTATAGACTCATCCCTGTATTGAGCTTTATATTACACATTTATGTATACCTACCTACCTACATACATAGTTCCCTATGTATTCATACATATGATATACACAATTTTGTATTCTCATTTAAGCCTTACAGTAACCCTGGGATAGTACTTCCATTATTCTATTTTTACAGAGAGGAGATTAGGGCTCAAATGTTAAGAAATTTGTTCAAGGTCATGGTAGAGTCAGGATTGAAAAGCTAATGACTTTCAGCTGGTCTGGTACTTTTGCCTGATCACTTTATGACACCGAACAATCAGGAGCCAGGGGCTGTGGAGATTTTCCAGCATAGATCCAGTTTAAATTATTCTCATTGTACCCCTAATGCAATGAAGAATTCCTGATGTGATGCAGAAATACTAGACAACATGGACTTCTTAGCAACAGAAGCAACGACTAAAACTCATTAAGTGACAAAAGTGCTAGGTGCTTTGTAATCTTAAATTGTGGAGAATATATGAAACTTAAAATGGGTAATTATAACCTAAGTGCTTTTTCTGTAGTAACCACTTCCATCTGAATCACAACCACCCATTTTGCAGATGAGTGAACTGAGACTTAGAAGTTCTGAACCTGACCAAGGTCATTTGACTAGGAAGTGGCCGAAGCAGGAACCAGGCAAAGGCTGTCTGGCTTTAGAGCACATGCGCTAAGCTCCTGCTCGGCCACACCACCAAAAAAGCCCATTTCGAGTGCTAACTGCTGTTTTTCACCAGGGTCTCTTCTAGAAGAAGAATGACTCTCAGTAGGTCAGGCAGGCCACTTTTAAGATGGGGTTTTTGATCCAAAAGCTTTCCTATTTGATAACTCAGCCGTCTACTTACGCTTCCCCAGTTGCCCACTCTCCAGGTGGCCGAGATGGGGCACTCCCTCAGGTAGCAGTGGTGGACGCTGGGGGGCTGCGTGCCCGGGCAGTTGGTGGCAGATTGGTGGCCGTACTCATAATTCTCCTTCCCGGAGTAAATCTCGCTGCAGGAGACGAGTCTTTGCTTGTAGCCCTTTCCACAGGTCACTGAGCACTGAGGAGAGAGGGGCGAGGGGAGAGGCTGGAGCAGGGCCTGGGGGCAGCCACAGCACACCCTGCCCCACCCGGCAGGGCGAACGTCTGACAGCGCTGCTGCGGCTCTCAGCTTACTAGTTTGCTGCACTCTGAGCAGCAGCCCCTAGCACACAGCACACAGCACACAGGTGCCCTACACGGAGCGCACTGCCGCGCCTCAGGGGTCTAGTGCTCCCACTGCCCCTCTGAGGTGGGTGGGGGCAGCTCAAGCCTCTTCTCTGGGGTTCAAGGGCAGAGGGCAGAGGTGGGGGGGGGTTAGTGGTGAGCTCCAGCTGTCATTGGTTCAATTTACATCGCCCACCGCCCACGCACTGGCTGACAAATCATGTTTTTCTAGACCTACAATAACCACAACAGAGAACTGACCAAGTGGGACGGAGAGAGAGCCAGAGCCCATCTGAGAGGAGTGTGAAATGCAAGCACTCAGCCAAAAGAGGACCCCGGGACAGTTTCCTTTCCTAGTCAATGCTGCCTGTTTTTCCATCTGACTTCCAGCTAAGGTCCTTCTCTCTTCCCTCTCTATGGCTACACATATTGACTTAAATGTTACCTTTCTGCTTCTCTCTCCGTCTCATGTGGTCATTTAGCCTTTCTACCATAATTAGAACCATTTAAAAATACTCAAAGAGCCCGGCTGGTGCTCAGTGGATTGAGCGCGGGCTGGGAACCAGAGGATCCCGGTTCGATTCCCGGTTGGGGCACATGCCTGGGTTGCGGGCCAGGGTCCCCCGGTGGGGGCCATGTGAGAGGCAACCATGCATTGCTGTTTCTCTCCCTCTCTGTCTCCCTCCCTTCCCCTCTCTCTAAAAAAAGATTTATGGTTTATTTTATTTAAAAATAAATCTGAATTACAACAAATTTAGTTTTGATGATGTTTTTAGTCAGGGTCATCAGAAAACTGGCCATCCCCAGTGAAAGTGCCACTGAAGGCTCTCTGCGGAGGGAGACGAAGCCCCCGGAGAGCGTGCATCCTTCGGGTGCGCTGCTTTTCTGGGAGCAGGGACCGAAGCTTACATCAGTTCTTACTTGCCATTAAAAGCCACAGCATGCTCTTTCCTAACATCTCCTGAGCTGTTACTTTAAGCCACATGGCTTTTCTTTCCTGAAACTTTTCCAGGGAGAAGCCTTTTCCTGAAGTCATCCCCCGAGGCAGCGGGGAACAGGCCCAGCCGGAGGCACGCAGCGCATTCCTTCCAGCTGGCTCAAGATGCATACTGGACGCTGCGGGTCTGTTTCTTCCTTCTTTGGCTGAGCTGTTCAAATGCCTGAAGACCCAGCTGACGTCAGGCCAGGGCAGTGGGAGGCTAGTCCGGGGCGTTTCACGTGTGGACAGGTGGCTAACAAATGCTCTGTTTTAGCTGCACGTATTTTCGAGTGTCCACCCCAGCACCCTGTGCCATGACCTCAGTCTGTACAAATTCAAACAGGGCTGCGCGTCAGAGAAGGGAGGCCAGTCCTGGGAACTAGACCGCTGCAAAGCAGAAACCAAAGCAGCCCCGTGGCCATTTATGCCATGATGCAGTGGCAAACAGGCCTTTGCTGATAGAACTGAACCCAAATATGGTCAGGTTTTATTCAGAAGCCTCCACATCTCTGAAAAGAATCTGGAAAGAATACATGCTGTCTCTGGTTCCCTTAATCCCTTTCAGACCAGAGGTCAGATGTGTAGGAGGCTCGTCTCTGGGGAGAGGGGAGAGGAGGAAAACCTTACTGTTGATTCTCCCTGCTTTGGGGTCACATGATTGTTTCACCATGAACGTGGCTTACTTTCTAATTGGAAAATAACAGTAGTGTAAAATGAAACAGTAAGAATGCGGGCTCCCTGCCTCCATGATATACTCAGGCCCAGCGGGAAAATGCACCAGCCAGGGCTGAGGGACCCCTACGTCCAATCTGGCTGCAGCCATCTCCATTCAGGTGGGGCTGCATGCAGACAAGAGTACCAAGAACCCCAGGTGACAGCGCTCTTCTAGACGGAATTCTGGTCCCATCCCTTTGGCATCATTTCCCTTACAGGTCCCTTCCCTAGTTCCTTGTATCTGTGGGAGGAGGCCTTGTCTTCAACCCTCTAAACTTTGTACATTTGCAGATTTTTTAAAATCTATGACACATCTGAGAATTTGCAGATGTGTGGTAGGCCATTTTTTCTTTTTAAAAATCATCTCTATATCTTATCTTTTAGGGGTTAAGATTAAGGTTTTATTAAAGCTATAGTGGTCACACGACTCAAGTCTTAGAAAGAAACTAAAACTCTTTTGGCAGAATAATAACGACACACCAAAGACTGGATAAGGTGATGGGAGTGTCCTGGGCATGACAGGGGGTTTGGCAGCACCCCTGGCCTACCAGATGTCAGGAGCATCCCATCTCCCCAAGTTGTGACAACTTAAACTTTCTCTAGACATTGCCAAATGTCCCCTAGGAGGGAGAGGAGACAAAACTACTGGAGTAGAGGGAAGGATGGAGAGGCAGAGTTAGAAAAGACTTTAGTATCACTTTTAGTACCGAAACAATCCAACACTCAACACACTCAAACTTGAAGAGACCCAGTGACAGCAAGCACCTTTGTTATGAGCCTAGATGCTTCCCTTTCTCATCTCTAGATTTTTTTTGGCAAATGGCAACTGGTTTTAATGTTATAGATCTTTCAGTATTAGAAAATATAATAAAGGTTGAAAATAATACAATCATGCTATTATTACTATTGGTACATTAATAATAAAAGAGTCCAGATAGGCATGGTATCTGGAGGAGATAGAGAAGAACGGAAACTTGAGGCCCAGGCTGGTGTGGCTCAGTGGATTGAGCATGGGCCTGCGAACCAAAGGGTCGCTGGTTCAATTCGCAGTCAGGGCACATGCCTCGGTTGTGGGCCAGGTCCCCAGTAGGGGACATGTGAGAGGCAAACTCACGTTGATATCTCTTTTTCTCTCTTTCTCCCTCCCTTCTCCTCTGCCTAAAAATAAATTTAAAAAATCTCAAAAAAATATACTTGAGATTCCTTGGATAATATAAAAAATTATTTTGTTCTTCAGGATCAGAGATTGTTAAATGGGTAACCCACATCTGGCCCATGAATGTGTTTGGTTTGCCCCATACAATGTTTCAAATGAATAATCTGAGTCCATGATTTAACATTAGGAGATCTGACATATAATTCCAGATTTTTGTCTTCTCTTGAAAAGTCATGTTTGGTAAAAGTGGACCCGCATTTCTGCATGGCCTCAGCTGGAGCGGACAGAGCCTGCCCCGCTACCCACCATGGCTGACTGAGACCTTTTCTTATACTTAACTCTCCTCAGGCACTGAGAGGCATCTTATGAATTTGCAGCCCCTATAATAATTTCTTACTAATCATACCAACAAGACATCAAGGTGAATCACAGAATGAAGAGTTGAGGGGAGCTCAGACCACCTGGTGCACCTCCCCCAATATGCACATGTGGGGCTCTGGCCCAGGGAGGAGGAGGGACTTGTTGCAGAACTCATTGCTCACAGGCAGAACTGGCAGGTGGGTTGTCTTCCACATTCCTGCCTTCACCACTCTGCTTCCCTCAGGTCATTGTTGACCTGAAAACTACAGTTGCAGAATCCCCAGGACGTACCTCCGACCATTCTCCTGTGATCCAGATATACTCGCAGGGTTGCAAACTGCAGCTCTCCCGGTCGGCAGGCCGCTTGCTGCTGTCACAGTGCACACCATGAACCTCGCTGCTGTTTTCCTCATCCACACACATCACCCTGCGGTACCTGGAGCCTTCGCCACAAGTCTTGGTGCACTGTTAAAGACAAACAAAGCAAGTGTTGATGTGGAAGAATAATGGAATAATCCTGTAGTTATATATGTTATCTATTATATGTAGAAAAATAATATCCTGTTGTTGTAATTATTTGTTTTCCTGTCTATAGCCCCTTAAGACCGTGAGATCTCTGAGGCGAGGAGTTATCAGAGAACTCATTCTTTTACCCAGTTCTCTGCTATACTGGTCCTGGTGCAGCAAGAAGCATTCAGTGAGTGGCTGTCTGAATGCAGGAAGGAAACCAGGAAGGAATGACTGTCAGGTCTGGAAAGGACCTGAAGATATATTTACTTCAAATACCCACTCAGACATGTAATCTTTTTAAAACTATGGCCAAATGGTTTTCAAACTCTTATTTCCTCCTTTCCCTGACTCAACAGGTGACTAAATACCTCTTGAGTCAGGAAAGTCATTAATTGTCCAAGTGGCCCATTTCATCTTAAAACAGAAATAAATATATCTCTGCAGATTCCAGTGTCTTGTCTTCGTGGTTGAATCCAGGGCAGCATGAAGGACAAGCTTCACTCCCCACCAGTGATTCCTCTTCAGGGATTCGAGGAGAGCTTTTCCCGTGGCCCCTACCACCCTTTCTCTCTAGATGAACCGCTCTCATCCTCAGTCATTCGGCCAATTTCCACCAAGTTTCTAATAAGCATCAGGCCCTGGAAGGGGTCCTGGGTGAACAAAAGTGCACCCAATAGCACAGCCCCTGCTCATGGAGAGGAGTGTGTATTTCAGTGGGAAAGACAAACACTAAAGACTGAGAGAGCTAGGGAGAAAGGGTTAGTAGTTGCTCTGATCCCCATTTTTCAGATGAAGAAAGTGGGGCCACAGTGAGCCTGAGTAAGTTGTTCCAGGTCATACATCTCTCCGTGGGGTAGAAGGGACTGATATTTTTATTCCCATGAACAAGTGAGGAAAACAGAGAAGCTGGTAAGTTTTATTCTAGGATGACCTGTCTCTATGCTGTCCACTTGAGTCTCAGAGTCAATTTAACTCAAAATTCCTTTTTGAGAAAATTGAACTGATGCATGCATGCCAAAAAAAGAAAGAAACTAGACCACCTTATTATACCATATACAAGAATAAACACAAAGTGTATTAAAGACTTAAATGTAAGACCCCAAACCATAAAGCTCCTAGGAGAAAATATAGGCAGTAAAATCTCTGACATTTCTCTTAGCAATATTTTTTTCTGATATATCTCCTTGGGCAAGAGAACAAAAGAAAAAAAATAAACAACTAGGATTACATCAAACTAGAATGTTTTTACACAGCAAAGGAAACCACAAACAAAATAAAAAGACAACCTACTGAATGGGAGAAGATGTTTGCCAATGAAACATCTGATAAGGGGTTAATATCCAAAATTTATAAAGAACTCATACAACTCAACAACAAAATACCAAGCAATCCAATTAAAAAATGAGTAGAGGACCTGAATAGACACTTCTCTAACAATGGCCAATAGTCATATGAAAAGATGCTCAATGTCACTAATCATCAGAGAGATGCAAATGAAAACCACAATGAGATATCACCTCACACCTGTCAGAAGGGCTGTTATTAATAAGTCCACATACAACAAGTGTTGGTGAGGATGTGGAGAAAGGGAAATCCTTCTGCACTGTTGGCGAGAATGCAGACTGGTGCAGCCACTGTGGAAAGCAGTATGTAGAATCCTCAAAAATGAAAACTGGAACTGTTTTATGACTGATTCCATTTCTGGGTATATACTCAAAAAACTCAAAACACTAATTTGAAAGGATATATGCACTCCTATGTTCATTGCAGTGTTATTTACAATAGTCAGGATATGGAAGAAACCCAAGCACCCAACAATAGATGAGTGGATAAAAAAGGCGGCGGTACACATATACAAAAAATATTACTCAGCCATAAAAAGAATGAAATCTTACCATTTGTGACAGCATGGATGGACCTAGAGGTTATTATGCTTAGTGAAATAAATTGGTCAGAGAAAGATACCATACGATTTCACTTACATGTGGAATCTTGAGGACAAAATAAACAAACAAACAAAACTGAAACAGACTCATAGATGCAGAGTACAGACAGATGGTTGCCAGATGGGAGGGCGGTGGGGGGACTGGGTGGAAAATACGAAGGGATTAATAAGTACTAATTGGTACAGAATAGTCACGAGGAATGTGAAGTACAGCATAAAGAATATAGTCAATAATGTTGTAATAACTATGTGCCAGATGGGAACTGGAAATATCAGAAGGAACACTTTGTAAAGTATATAATTGTCTAACCACTACACGTATACCTGAAACTAATACGAAATAGTATCAATATAAACTATAATTGAAAAATTAAATTAAAAAAAATTCTTTCCTGAGATGCTTCTTGTTTTTCTTGACCCATTACGAAGTCACTCTCCATCCCCATCCTCCCAGCCCATGGCAACCACCTCCCTGCTTTCTGTCTCTATGAATTTGCCTATTCTGGGTATTTCATACAAGCAGAATTATCCAATATGTGTCCTTTTATGACTGGCTTGTTTCGTTTAGCATAATGTTTTCAAGGTTCTTCCATGCTAAACATGTATCTTGTCTATGGCTAAATAATAGACCATTGTATGGCTATACCACACTTTGTTTAAATGTCGATGGACATGTGGGTTGTTTCCTTCTTTTGACTACTGTGAATAGTGCTGCTGTGGACATGCACGTGCAAGGTTTAAGACCTGATTTCAGTTCTTTTGGGTCCATCCCTAGGAGTGGAAACGCTGGGTCACATTGCATTCCTGTCTTTTGTGAGCCACTTTGTTCTTCAGGAAGTAGAAGGGATATGTGGTATGTCCTGGTAGTCCCTTACCATTTACAAACTTGACTCCAAATTTATTTTTTCTGCTTGGAAGAAAACCTCAATATCTAAAATGTGAAGTTATTTGCAATTTTTCTGGGGCACAAATATGAATCAAAAGCACTATAAGATGAGCATGAGGGAGCAAATCCCTTCCAACCAGTGTGGGAGGCTGGCTGGGTCCGGTTCCGAGCTCAATCCCAGCTCAGTGGTTTTGGGGTTTTCTATGCCCCTGGAGGATGCTGGGAATGAGTGTGAAGTAATAAATTTTTATTTCTTCATTTAAAAAATTCCAAGTAAGTTAGGGAGCCACTGAATGTTACAAAACAAAACAAAACATGGTTAATCTGTGCTGTGTAGATATATGCAGAAGAAATGCTTAACTCCTCTTAGAAAAAGGAATTCCTTAGAACTTAGGCCACTCAGAAGATCATGACTGAGCAGACAACCTGGACTAACCCTTTCAGTGTCCTGTCATTTTCACTGACTCACAGGGCTTTCATCTGTGTCAGTGAGTAACAGGTTAGAGCAGAAATGTGAGGATTACTGAATACTTTCTGCCTGGTAAGTGTCTCTCTCTCTAGGGTTTGAACAATGTTTAACTACTACAAATACTCTTTTGACAATGGTAGAAAAGGGAGTTGGGAAAACTTACCTGTACAGGGAAGAAACATCCAAACCTGTAGAAAATTTTTATGAGTTTATTTGAGCCAAACTGACATCAATTGTCAGGAAGTAAAATCTCAATGTATTGAGAAAATGCTCTGAAGAATGGCAATTCTGCAGCTTATTCTATACATTAGAATCAAAGGAGGAGATGTAAGGAGGTTACATGAAATCCATTGGTGATAGATGAGGCAGGAGAAAGCAAAGTGGGGAAATCTCTGAGATTGGATAAAAAGTAAAGGAGAGACACTTACTTCTTTTACATAGATAGTACAGGATAGATAATAATTAACATTTACAGCACATTGAGATGGTATTTGGGGAAACAAGGTAACAATGAGGGGTTCTTCCTTCTCTGCTCTGGTGCAGAGGTTGTGGCCTGAGGGTCTGGAAAAGGAGATTATGCTGACATTTCAAAGGTATGTTATCTTGGATGGAAAAGGACAATAGACAGGCTCACTTCAGTAAACACCGACCTTTGTCAGGGAAGCTACAGGCCTAGGACGTGACTACCCTCACGACCTGCCTTTACTTAGAAATTTTTATGTTCAGACCATTGTATGTGGTTACTTTAGGTCTCTGAGTTTGTAGGACCCACTCTGCTGGCCTCCCTTGGGCTTCTCAGGTTTAGTATGTGGCCCTTTTTTTAGTCCACAATTGAGTATAACTTTTAGAAAAATAGAAATAAGAAACTGACAGTGCTCAGTGCTTTGGAATTAGTCAACAGACACTCTAAGATCACAGAGCAAGTCTTTGCTCCTGGAGCCCTAGATCCAAACTGGAGCCCGAGGTTGGGCGACTGGAAAGCAAGCCCAGCCCCATGCTCACGGATTTTATCAGTCTTTGGTTATATCACTCCCTGCCGTGATTCATGAACTCTTTCCTTTCTCCTGAAAAATGATCTAGAAATGTCCTGAAAAACAGCTGGAAAGTTCAACTAGCCTCATTTTAATTCTAACAGGTTTTCTCAAATTTCATTACAGCTTTTAGGAAAAAATATACCAAGTGTCTAAGTCATACCACCAGCCTTCTGGAATTCCAGCCACATGGTGATTGAGGAAGCACATGACCACAGCACTGGGCTGAACCGGGTAGCTGGCCCACTGTCTTACAGGCTACGTGAGCCTTTAAAGGTGCTGAAATTAGCAGGAGCAGGGTAGGGGGACAACTTTCCAAATTTGAGGGTAAGACCTAAAAAAAGGGTAAGTGTTTAATGTACTATTTTATCTAGCTAGGTAGTTTGGCCACAGGGTAAAGGTCTAAAAAGGGTTATTTGAGAAACTGTCTTTCCTTTAATTAAAGATTGCAATCAAGCTGCTTTACAGCCTTTTGGTGAGATTCCCCAACCATTGTGGGGGTGGGGGGCGAAAATCACTTCATATTCATGTTCTCTACCTTTTAAGGTTGTTGCTTTTCTCCACGGGTGAAAGAATCTGTTGCATCATTTCCAGGGCCAGCTACCGTTGTCAGAGAGCGTGAGCACAGACACGTCACAGGACAAACACAGAACTCAACAGCACTGTGCTCTGCGTGCTGCGCAAAGGTTTTTGTGCTAAGGACAATCAATTTATCTAACATTGCTTTAAATTGGAGGAAAAGCGGTCTTTAAGTTGCCAATAGTTTCTATTCTCAAAGCTCATGTTATAGTCAGAAATGTGAATTTTGAACACTTTTACCCCAAAATAGTATATTTTGCTTAGGAAAAAGGCAGACACAATACTGTGGAGACATTTTATAACTTTAAAGTCATTCACAGTTTCAGCCAGTGTTTTCAATGGGCCAAGTTCTGTGCTGGGTGCTTGGGGACAGCCCTGACATCCTCTTACTCCCCTTCTCTCTCTGTTAGGACACCCAGGGTGGCTACTTCTCCCAGTTTGGGGTCCATGTGTCAGGATAACAGGTGAAAAAGTGGCCCTTGGCTTTAATGTTTAGGGTGCCTTATGTGGCTGTGTGAGCAGACGTGGGTTCACAATGGTGATTGTGATGGAGGGAGGAGCTGTCAGGGTCTTCTGCAACTGTGACAGCAGAAGAGGACAAGGGGTGGGAGTCCCCACAGTGCTGAAAGGGAGGCTGCATAGCAGGGGACAAGGGGGAGGAGTGCAGGCGTTGGTAAGTGAATCAGGCAAGGAAGAGAAGGCCGCTGGCCCAGGGGGTGCTCCACATGCATGGAGACCGGAGGTGAAGGTCAAGGGGAAGTGGGGCCAGGATGACGACAGCAGTTTGGGGTTGTTAGAGCCTTCCGTCTGAGATAGGAATTCCAGAAGGTGGGCAGAGGTCAGGCCTTGAAGGGGCTTGTAAACCTCTTACAGTGTTCCAAAGAAAATCTAAACCCTCGCCCTGGCCTATAGGGCACATCGTAACCCAGCCACTCATGCAGTCCAACCTTATATCGGCAACTAGTTGCCACTCCCTCTGCTTGGGCCACGCTCTGCTTTCCCACGCAAGGGCTCTGGGCTCTGTCTTCCCTCTCCTTTCAACGTGGAATCACCTTCTCTTGCCCTTTGCCCCCTGACCACCCTAGAGAGGTGGGCCTGACCTATCATTCTCTTTCTCTATCTCAGGGCCTAGTTTCTTTCTCATCACAGCACTTTCCGCAATCGGCAATTTCATGCCACATGTTGGTTTGCTTGTTTTCTCTGTCAGCCCCGCCATGGCAATTCCATGATCTCTTCTGCATCTCTGATACACACCTACTACCTGGCACTGTAGTAGGTGTTGTGGGTGCTTGATAAAGATTTGTTGAATAAATAAAAGAGTTAATATCTGGCCCTTGTACATACATCAAAACCTGATCACTCCCTATTGAAAACTTGATAAAATCTTTATACCATCTGACCAAGGACTTGCTGCTCATTTCTAATTTTTCTGTGCTAAGAAGATAAACTTGGAAATCACTCCACAGCTGATCTCAATAAAAGTTCTTAGAATCCAAATATGTATGAGTGACCCAAGTCCCTGCCCTGGGCCAAACAGCTGTGGGGTGGGCAGCTCTGCAAAGGCCAGACACATCTGAGCACAGCTTGTCCACGGCAATGTGACAAGGGAATAAAACAGCTGTACTTAGCAGAAAACAGAGTTTGCTTGACTGTTCTAAAAGACATTCTAAAGACTTAAAGAAGAAAGGCTATCAATTAGCAGACACTGTTCTTTAATGTCCCCTTCCTTCCTCCCTCCCTCCCTTCTTCCCTTCCTTCCTTCTTTCCTTCCTCCCAACTCTCTTTTTGTCCCTCCATTCATTTTATTCACTCAACAAGTGCCTTCAATGCTCTAGGTGCTGTGCTGAATGTTGGGAAAACTAGTGAATAGGCTCTCTGACCCCTAACAGCAGATAACACAGATAAGGAAATCAGGCAACAGTGATTCAGATTGGAACTAAAGCAGAGTATTTTCAGGGGGCAGGAAGAGTTAGTAGAGGGCTGTCTGAGACAGTCACTAGTGTGGAGGGGTGATCAGCATGGGCTCCTGAAGAGAAGTGATGTCTTGGCTGAGGCTTGAAGGGTGCACATGGGTGATGAAGTAAGGGAAAGAGAAGGGCAGCCTTGTGATATAGAGTTCCTGGGGAGAAGAGAGGGAGTATTTCAGGTAAAGATTAAAGAAGAAAACTTGCAAGCCCTGAGAAATTTATTTATGAATGCTAAGAGGTATATAAGCCCTACTCACAGTTCAAATTTGACAGAAAGCCCTCTGCAGCTATAAGAAAAACTTTAAGCCAAATTATAATACTATTAATAAGTAAATCCTTTATGATTTTATAATCATAAAGGAGTTTAAAAAGTATTTGTTCTTCTTTTTTAAAATTCTAACAGCCTCATGAGCATTATAAGCCTAAACTGAGTAAAACAGATCACCGAGAGGCCAAGTATCTAGCTTAAAGTTGGCAGATGATATTAAAAGCCCAACACTGTGATAATGGAGGCTAAGCTGAAGTGCTGGTCATCATCTGAACTCTCCACCAAGACTACTATCCTGAAGAGAAGCAGCATTGGTGGAAGATCTAACATGTGCGGAACCCCCTCACTTATTCTCACTTAATCCTCAGCACAACCCTTCAATCCCTTCAACAAAGTCCACCATATAATCCCCATTTAGCAGATGAGCTAACTGGAGCCCAGAGATAATAAATCAATTTCTGGCCCTGGTTGGTGTGGCTCAGCGGACTGAGTGCCAGGCTGCGAACCAAAGGGTTGCTGGTTCCATTCCCAGTCAGGGCACATGCCTGGGTTACAGGCCAGGTCCCCAGTAGAGGGCGCATGTAAGGCAACCACACATTGACGTTTCTCTTTCTTTCTCCCTCCCTCCCCTCTCTCTAGAAAAAATAAATAAATAAATAAAATCTTTAAAAAAAAAGAAGTCGCTTTCTCAGAGCAACACATGGAATGATCTTTGTTAACAATGTGCTACTTCGAGGGCATAAACAAAATGAGACGCTAATGTCTGGATAGAGCATTTTTCTTTTCTCCAATTATTTTGCCCTACATCTAAAAGTCCAGGTGCTATACTGTGCTGTCATGAAGGCACACTGATGTCCCTTCCGCCCACATAGCCAACAGGCCTCACAATGAACAAAAGTCGTCCACTGAGGTGCTCCAACATCATCAAGACCCCTCCACCCAGTCCAACCACAAGGCTTACCGTCTGATTATCAACCAACTGGACCAAAAATTTTATTTTTAGAAGCAGGTGGGGGTGGTCACCCAGTCAAGGGAATTCTACTTTGATGCCAACTCTGCAGTAAGAGGCTGGAAAAGCCATTAAGAGGGAAATAAAATTATTCAACTTAGGTGTACGAAAGGCAGGGGAACATAAAGATTCAGAGCATGTGTTCCAGAGGTCAGGCTGCTGGGCTTTGAATCCCAGCCTTATTACCCGATAAATGCAAGAACTTGGATGAATTAACCTATCTAAGCCTCAAGTTTCCTCATCTTTAAGTGAGGATAGAAATTTAATTACTACATTAGAGACTTATGGAAAAGGCTAAAAGAGGTTCTCCAAATAGTGCTCAGTCTATAGCTTAGTAAACGATAAAATGTATGATTTTTTAAAATCATCATCGGTAGTAGGGCCACTGTGCTATACAACTCTAGTGGGTGCCTCTGCCATTGCAGCCCATGGAAACAGCACCTCCGGAGTTGTGCAGGGCACAGCATGGGTGGCTGTATAAAATATGTTTATAATGCTATTGTACATATGCAGAACTTGTATTTCTCAAGGTGGATATGTGGATTATTTCTCAAAAAGAGGAGGGTGCCATTTGCTATGTGCCTTGCATGAAATACATCTTGTCAACAAACAGGTGAGTTTTAATCGTTGACAGGGGGAAGCAAAAGAGGAAAGTGCACACTCAAAAAGCAAACAGGAGCTATGCTGGTTGCTAAGGACTACTAAGAGGAAGACGACTTCCTGTAAAAGGGTGGGCTGGGGAAACCTCCCATTCAGTGGGCTCTTAGACTGTGCCTTGGCACGCTCACTGACACCGAGTCAAAGTGTCACTAGACGAAGGGAGGAAAGTCAAGACACATGCCTGACCCAACTAGGTATCAGGTAAAATGTAGCAGAGTGAATGGGTGAGAGAGGAGGTGGGAGAAAAGAAAGAAGGTAAAAGCCCAAAGGAAAGAGATGACTGCAAACAATGGAACCTTTAGGATGGGGAGGGAGAGGGAACGACAGGTCTGGAAGGCTAAATCAACACATTTGAAGCCTGTAGTTCTAAAAAAAAAAATTCCATTTAAAATTCCATCAAAAAATAAAACTAGGAGTAAATTTATTCAAGGAAGTGAAAGATCAGTACACTGAAAACTGTAAGACACTGATAAAGGAAACTGAAGAAATCACAAATAAATGAAAAGATATTCTATGCTCATGAACTGGAGGAATTAATATTTTTAAAATTTCTATACTACAGATTCCATGCAATCCTATCACAATTATAAAAGGGACTTTCACATAAATTTTAAAAGATCCTAAAACTTGTATGGAAATTGACCCACAAAAGACCCCCCAAATTATCAAAGCTATCTTGAGAAAGAAGAACAAAGCTGGAGGCATCATGCTCCCTGATTTCAACCTACAATACAAAGCTATAGTAATCAAAACAGTATGTTATTGGCATAAAAAAGACACACGTATCAATGGAATAGAATAGAGTACCTAGAAATAAATCCACACATATATATGCTGAGATAATTTATGACAATGGAGCCAAGAATATACAAAGGGGAAAGGATAGTCTCTTCAATAACGGTGTTAGGATAATAGCTACCTGCAAAAGAATCAAATGGGACCCCTATCTTACACCATACACAAAAATCAATTCAAAATGGGTGAAAGACTTCAACATAACACCTGAAACCATAAAACTCCTAGGAGAAAGCACAGGGGTAAGTTTCTTGACATCAATCTTGTCAATGATTTTTTGGATTCACACCCAAACCAAAAGCAACAAAAGCAAAATAAACAAGTGGGACCACATCAGACTAAAAATGGACAAAGGACCTGAACAGCCATTTCTCAAAAGAAGACATACAAAATGGCCAACAGATATATGAAAAGGTGCTCAACATCACAAATTATCAAGGAAATGTAAATCAAAACCACAGCAGGTATCACACCTGATAGAATGGCTATCTTCAAGAAGATGAGAAATAACAGGTGTTGGCGAGGAAATGGAGAAAAGGGAACCCTCGTGCACTGTTGGCAGGAGTGGGAATTGGTGCAGCCATTATGGAAAACAGTGTGGGGGTTCCTCAGAAAATTAGAACCAGAGCAACCGTATGATACAGCAATTACACTTCTGGTTATCTATCCAAAGGGAACAAAGTCACTAACTAAAAAAGATGTATGCACCCCATGTTCATTGCAGCAGTATTTACAACAGCCAAGACATGGAAGCAAGCTAAGTGTCCACTGATGGATAAATAGATACAGAAAATAGGGTCTCTCTCTCTCACTATATATATGAATATAATTCAGCCATTAAAAAAGGAAATCCTACCATCTGCAATAACATGGATGAAGTTTGAGGGCATTATGGTGATATAAATCAGACCAAGAAGACAAATACTGTATGATATTACTTACATGTAGAATATTTAAAACACCAAACTTATAAATATGGAGAAGAAGTTGGTCAAAAGGTACAAACTTCCAGTTATAAGATAAGTAAGTCCTGGGGATAAGTAATGTCCAGCATGGTGACTATAGTTGACAGTATCATATTATATACTTAAAATTTGCCAAGAGAGTAGATCTTAAAACTTCTCATCACAAGAAAAACAATTTGTAAGTATGTGAGGTAACTAAGTGAAGTAACTCAGATGGAAAAGGGCAAGAACCATATGATTTCACTTATATGGTTACTATAGTTAATAGTATTAGTATTTAGCTATATAGCTATAGTATTTCACTATAGTTAATGGATATTAACTATAACTTACTGTGGTAATTATTTTGCAATATATACATATATAAAATCATCATGTTTTCACCAAAGTGAATACAATGCTATATGTCAATTATATTCAATAAAACTGGAAAAAAGTGGAATAGCCACAGTACTTGTATAAAATAATAATAAAAAAGAATACAGTATAGTATTTCATAATGGTTTAAGAGAATTTACTGAGTCTTGATTCTTGCAATTGCTACATATGTGGCATTTGGACAAATGACATTGGCTGTCCGAACCTTAGTTTCCTCGACTGAAAACTGGGGTCATAATAATAATGCCCACTTTGTTTGGTGATTATAAAGATTAAGTGAGGTGGTGAACATAAAGCACTTAGCACGGTGCAGGCCACAGTTTACCCCTGTTCTAAAAGCTATTCCTGGTAGTAAATTTGTCTTACTATTCATATCTCCAAACCTTTTACAGAATGCACTTTCTTTTTTAAATTTAAACTCATTGGGATAACATTGGTCAATGACACTATATAAATTTCAGATGAACAACTTTATAATCTGGCATCTGGACACTGCATTATATGCTCACCACCTGAAGTCTAGTCTCCTTCCATCACCATATTTGACCCCCTTTATCCTCTTCAACCTCGCCACCTCCTTCTCTAGTAACCACCAAACTGTGTCTGTGTCTCTGAGTTTACTTCTTGTTTGTTGCTTTCAGTTCTATATTCCACATATGAGTGAAATAAAATGGTTCTCGCACTTTTCCACCTGACTTACTTAGCGTGATGCCCTCAAGATCCAACCATGTTGTCGCAAATGGCAATATTTCATCTCTTTAATGTCTGAGTAGTATTCTATTGTAGACACAGGGTGGGGGAAAAGGAGGTTTACAGTTGTGAGTACGTAAAGCACAGAGTTTATTTTTGTGTTATTATTCATTAATTATTGTATTATTTATTTGTATTTCAACTGTAAACCTACTTTTGCCCACCACTGTATATTTACTACATCCTCTTTATCTAGTCATCTGTCGAAGGACATGTGGGTTGTTTCCATGTCTTAGCTATTGTGAATAACAGTATGCATTTTCTATTTCATTCCAATATCAATGGACATGGTTTTGCTTCCTAAAGCTATTTTCCCCCTATTCTACAATTGAGTTTTCTGTTCTAGATACAGAAGTTAATTCCTATTAATGTCTTACCTTTTTAGCCAGACTTTTCCTTGGGGAACAGTTAGTATATTCTTTAACAAAATATTAATATTAAACATTAACATTTTCTTTAACCAAACATTAGGTGGGAGAAAAACAAGTCTGTCTATTTCTGTATCAACAGAGCAATTCTTCAGATTCCATCATTTTTTTAATGTTGTGAAATACTTCACTGATTAATCAGGGTTTCCAGTGAGGGCCTGTCTCCTACCTGACAGCCAAGGCCTGGAAGGAGGAAGAATACAGACCTACTGGAGTCTGTCTGTGGCTGTCTGCCACAGAACAACCAAGTCCAGATAGATACACATGTTTAAAATATTTCATCCATTTCCCCTCCTCCTGTGACAGTTATCTGCATGCATTTGACCTAACGCCTGTTATAGTTTCTCTGGAGGCAGCCAGATTAGGAACATTCAAGGACACAGACAGAGGAATTGTGAAAAAAGGAGGAGCCATCTCAGCCCGGTGGGAGTGAGCTGCCTGCCTCTGACCACAAACCTTTGGGAGCGAGCCAGCCTTGTCACTGTGCTCAAAGGCTTCACAGGGGATAGATGTGATGATAGTAAGGGGCTTAAGCAAAATGCCTGGCAAGTGCCCACTTCATGGCTCTACTTACTTCTTGCCATTCCTCTGCCCTCCAAGCATAGAGAGGACACAGCGGGGCTTGGCAGGTGCGCTCCGACTCTGGTCTGGTGTAGAGGTTGCACTCGGTCTCGCTGGCTACCTTGCGTGTTCCCGTCTGACAGCCCACATTTCTCCGCTGCACGCCTTGGCCACAGGACACAGAGCACTAAGAAGACAAGAGTATGTAAGTGGGAGCTTTGGGTCATTGGATGTGTGTGTGTGTGTGTGTGTGTGTGTGTGTGTGTAGTGGGGGGGAGCCACAGACCTTAGGAATGCACCCCTAATCCAATGCCTTTCACGGCTATCACAAGGGTTTCTAATTTCCAATGAACAGACCCAAAGTAAGGTCTTAAATCTTCAAACTCACTGCCTATCAGTATTGGTGGGTGAGGAAGGTATTCAAGTTTCAGGAATCTCTAAAGTTACCAAAACTTTCAGGACAATTGAAGAGATTGGGAGAGATCATTAGGAAACATTTCGTACAACCTAGAAACAGAGCTGCCATGTGATATAAAAACCCAAAATAATTTCTATCCTGGAGGATCTGAGGCTCTTGGAAATTGGAACTACAGTACTCTACCAGAATAATTTCTTGGCAGGTTAAGAGTATAACCCAAGGAGAATAAATCACTGAAGCTTTTAGGACCTTGCATGTAGAATTATTTTCTCCAGTCTCTTCCTTTTCTCGCTCCTATTCCTGGAGAGAGAGGAATTTTTTTCTACACTATGGAATTTACCAGTATTTTTGTCTGTCTACAACCTAAGTTGACTATATAAGAATAAAAGCTGGCAAGAAAAAAGCATTTTCTTAGGCAGGATGTTTCAGCTCTCAAAAAATACTGTTAATCAAGCTGAAGCATTTGATTGACCAAGTTGCAAAACACCATGTTAAATCTGCAATTAACTTTCCTCTAGATTAATTTTTAATTTTTTTTTTATTGCTGGATTTTATAATCTCACTTATGGTCAGGTCAAAAATTATACTCTTTATTAAGGCTTTGACAAAAATGAAAGGCATCATTTGATTGAAAAAAACAACATATTATTACACTTAGCTAGTTAAAAATTTTACCAAGTTTTTGTGATAGCTCAGTCTCCATTAATTTGCCTGGTATTGAGAAAACAAGTTTAACATGCATTAAAGCCATATGCCTAAGAGGAAGTCTTAATAAAGAATAGAATCATGCTCTTTTAAACTAGAAAGAAAATTCTTGTCCAATTAACCTGCAGTGGGACTCCTCTCACCCTGAGCTGATGGAAATTTGGTATCAAGTGCAGCCACTGAGTTCTGCTGAATATTAATTTCATTGCCATTTCAGATTGCAAGAACACAGGCAGCTCGGGAAATCACATTGTTTCAGATGAGTCTAAGCCAGGCAGGAGCTCAAATGTTCACATCAAAGCCAGCTAAAGAGAGGAAATATTTTGGAGCAACATAGCTATTATTGTTTGGATTTAATTGTATTAATTGGATTGAAGAAGTTTGTGACCCACAAAAAAATCAGACTGTTAAAGTCATCATATGCTGGTGGAACAGGGAGTGCCTGGACACAAGTGACTGCTTTATCTACAGAGAATGGCCATCTAATGTTACAGGAGCCATACGTATAATACTTCCCTTTGATTACCCTGGAAATGAATGAACGGTACCATGGGAGAGTTACCACACCAATGACAGAAACATTCAAACACTGTCATCATTGACAAACAATCACCAAAAAATCCTTTGGCTATTTGAATTTGGGGTCTAAAATATAAAACCGTACATGTCCAGAACAATGTGTCAAATGGCAATATAAAGGAAGAAAAAGAACAGTTACTAAAGAAATTTGAGTTGGGCACAGGGTTGATACATATTCAAAAGCTCACAATGCTTTAATAGCTTAAGGAAAAAGGAAACAACAGCAAAGACTTTTAGACTGCACACTGTTCAGGCTCTAAGTCAATGAAACCTCTTTTTAGTGCTATCATTATTGAGTAAATTACTTACTGTTGGACAAAGGGAAGGTATTAAGAGCCCTAAGTATGCAACATTTAAAAAGTCACTTCCTACAATGTTTGATAATTTTTCAAAAAGGCAAATAAAGACACAAGAACGTTCAATTACATAATATATCTTTGTGGCTTCTGATTGTTATGACGTCAAAGCCAACTTTGAAATAATGCAAAAAAGTTTCGACCTGACTTAATTGTGCACAAGCTCTGCCTTTCGGCGTCCTGGTCCTGCATCCACCGTAATCTTTGTTCGAAATGAAGTGCACTGCCTCAGCTCCTTGTCTGGGCTCCAGTTTCCCTCCTGTGCTGCCTCAGGGTATGCAACAATTTGCATACACAGCCAGCCAGGCTTGCTTGGTGAATTCTGAGAGATTTGCGCAGAAACCCCACAAATAAAACAGCATCAAAAAGACCTCTACATGACCCTGGAGGTGGTGATGGTGGTGGTGTGTGCACTTGCACGTGCTTGATTCTTCTGGTTTTACTTACAACATCTTTTGGTTGGTTTGTAGAGAAAAAACGTTGAGCAGTCTCTATTGTGTTCCCCACAGCCAGCATTCTGCATGGCAGTCTATTTGTGCAGGTTTGAAAGTAGATGTTTTTAGTTCCGAACTACTGAGCCGGGAGCTGTTTCATCTCTCTATAGTCCCTGCTGTGCAGAGCTAGTGTGCAGAACTCACTGACTTAAAGGGGGAACTTGATGCTTATTTACTTCCATAGATAAAAAGAATCTCTGCGGAAGTTCTGATGCTTGGGGAATCATAATATACACTTGAAACCCTGGAAAGAACTTTAGATACTTTCTTCCAGTACTACTGTGGTCACATTATTTAAAGGAGAGACTAGCTTGAAAAATAACTATATGAACCAACTGTAATAACATAATTGGTCACAACAATAATAGCAAACTTTTACTAAGCATTTACTATGTGCCAGTCTCTAAAAGAGGGTTTCTCAACCTAGTAATTCCTTTTTGTTAGAGACTGTCTTGTGCATTACAGGAAGTATAGCGGCACCTCTGGACTCTGCTCACTAGGTGTCATTTGCATTTCCCCTCCTCTGCCAAGTTGTGGAGACCAAAGCTGTCTCCAGACATTGCCAAATGTCCCAAGTGCTACAAATTCATCCTGCCTGAGAGCTTATCCCTATGCTAAGCATTTTACATAAAATACCTTTTGCATTTTTTAGTAAACTTTTAGGCAGGTACTCCACAAATAAATTAAGCAAAGAACAGAGATAATCACTCTAACTCAAGTAAAACAAGAAAAACAAAGTCAAAGTAAATTCTGTCCCAGGCAATGTACTGACTATAGGTACTGTGGATACCAGTTTTAAAATATGCTGCTAACAGGATGTAGCCTTCCGCACAGTGTGGCTAGAGTGCAGGTGGGAAGCCTGTATGCAAGCAATTCAACACCAACGCTCATAGTTCAAACACAAACACAGTATGAGAGCACACATCTATCTTTGAAGCAACTCCGTTTTCCCTCACTGACCGCATGCATATGATTTCCCTGATTTCTCAAAAGATGCAAGTTACATATTTACCATGTTTCTCCCTTAAACGCTTGCAGAATACTTCAGAATCTGACACCACAGGTTCTGTTCTCATTGTAGTTAAGACAAGATCCCTGCCCTGGCTGGTATAGCTCAGTGGATTGAGCACTGTCCTGTGGACTGAAAGTTTGCAGTTCAATTCCCAGTCAGGGCACATGCCTGGGTTATGGGCCAGGTCTCCAGTTGGGCGTGTGTGAGAGGCAACTAACTGGTGTTTCTCTCACACATATTTCTCTCCCTTTCTCTCTCCTTTCTTCTCTCTCTAAAACTGAATAAATAAAAATCTGAAGAAAAGAAAGGTAAAAGTCCTAACCCAAAATGGCTGGTAGATTCATAATGCAATCGTTAGCTTCCGTTTTGAAGCTGAATTGAAGAGCTTGAAGAAAATGAATTATTTCCCTGAATGGAAGACACCACTGATTACAAGCACAGCATTATGTTTTGTATCAGTAAGACAAAAAACAAAGGTTATTAATTAAATCATGGCATTCCAATTGAGTTTTAGGCCCATCCTGACCACTGAGATGGTAAAGAGTAAAATAAGATAGGTAACTCAGGGTTGATGAATGATCCATTGAGTGAATTCATGACTGATAAATCCTAATTTAATCATTTATCGTTTTTATTTCTGATCTTCATTTTTTTTTAAGGCCTTCTTTGAGGAATAGGATAAGGTAAAAAAAATGTCACTCTGCAATGCTTTTCTATTGTGACAAAACAGAACTGAGCCAGGAATTTGATGCTGATATTTGTCTTAAAATTTCATTGACATCTAACCTTAGCTCTTGATCAAAATCATGTAAACAAATTGAACGTGAACTTTTGGGAAAAAAAGCTTTAAAACTATATTGAGGATGTTTTTCAAGAAAAGCATTCTTTTCTTTGGAGACATTTCCTTTGCAATTTCAAGATTTTCAAAAGATGTAGGTTAAATAAAACACTTTAAATCTCAAAATACCAATTTTCAGGGAGAGACTATGAAGATTAGTACAGCTACCCTAGTCTCCTATCCCAATATTCTATATGTCTTATTATCATCAGACATTTTGACATGATGAGAAAGTGCACTAATTATTCTTTCTACCCTGAAAAAGAGATGACCAGAAAATAGCTACCAGCAGAAAACAAAGGGACCAGATGTAAAATCTTCTAAATTTGGTGCAAATGGAAAATCATTACTCTTGCTTTAATATCACTGCCTTAGGGATGTTCCTGTTTACTACCAGATCATTAGTAAGCCAATAATCTTTAATCATGCAGACCATCTTTCTCTATCAACCACTGGATCTGAGTATTTTTAGGTATACTTCTAAATTGCAGAAATTGGATTTTACCTAAGTGGCACCTTGTCTTGCCTGCTTTTATATATAATTAATTTCTGCAAATCAAATCAGGACATTTTAAAAGCTGGCCACAGACCATTACATAGCTATGCTTAGTTGTATATTCTACAAAAGTAACTAGACTTTTCTAAGCAATTACTTTGAACAGGTATGGTCTTTTGGGGGGAGGCATTCTGAAAATCCTGTTACCTTATGTTTGAAAAATAAAACCACTCAGGACAACGATGCAACGAAGAGATAGTCAACGTATCAGAAACACAGTTCAAAACACTGGTTATCAAGATGCTCCAGAAACTCACTGGGTACTTCAACAGCATAAAAAAGACCCAGGCAGCAATGAAAGTTGCATTATGAGAAATAAAGAAAAATCTACAGGGAACCAACAGTGATGGGAAGGAAACTGGGACTCAAATCAACGGCTTGGAGCAGAAGGAAGAAAGAAACATTCAACCAGAACAGAATGATGAAATAAGAATTCAAAAAAATGAGGAGAGGCTTAGGAACCTCCAGGACATCTTTAAATGTTCCAACCTCTGAATCATAGGGGTGCCAGAAAGAGAAGAGGAAGAGCAAGAAATTGAAAACATATTTGAACAAATAATGAAGAGAAACTTCCCCAATCCAGCAAAGGAAATAGACTTTCAGGAAGTTCAGGAAGGTCAGAGAGTCCCAAAGAAGTTGGACCCAAGGAGGAACACACCAAGACACATCATGATTACATTAGCCAAGATTAAAGAGAAGGAGAGAATATTAAAAGCAGCAAGAGAAAAGGAGATAGTTACCTACAAAGGAGTTCCCATTAGACTATCAGTTGATTTCTCAAAAGAAACCTTGCAGGCAAGAAGGGGCTGGAAAGAAGTATTCAAAATCATGAAAGGTAAGGACCTACATCCAAGATTACTCTATCCAGCAAAGCTATCATTTAGAATGGAAGGGCAGATAATGTGCTTCTCAGATAAGGTCAAGTTAAAAAAATTCATCATCACCCAGCCCTTATTATATGAAATGTGAAAGGGACTTATCTAAGAAAAAGAAGATCAAGACTATGAACAGTAAAATGACAACAAACTCACAACTATTAACAACCTAACCTAAAAAAAACCAAAAAACAAAAACAAACTAAGCAAATGATTAGAACAGGAACAGAATCACAGAAATGGAGATCGCATGGAGGGTTAACAATGAGGGAATGGGAGGGGGAGAGAGGGGAAAAAAGTGCAGAGAATTAGTAGCATAAATGGCAGGTGTGAAATAGACAGGGGGAGGTAAAGAATAGTATAGGAAATGTAGAAGCCAAGGAACTTATATGTACAACCCATGGACATGAACTAAAGGGGGTAATGCAGGTGGGAGGGGATGTGCAGGGCAGAGGTGAATAAAGGGGGGAAATGGGACAACTGTAATAGCATAATCAATAAAATATTTTTAAAAAATCAGTTGATTATCACACACAAAAAAAACCCCACTGAGGGTTCAAACCTAATCATCACAGCTTTGTGAGCAATTTTAGACTTCCCATCAAGATTACAGGATACTGCAGTAAAACTCACTCTGTGTTTACCAGTAAAGAGAGAAAGACTTTTTTGACTGACTTTTTATGGAAAGAATTAGACTTTAAAATGAGCATCATTTTACATGCTGTAAACTTAATATTCAGGGCAAGATGCAAATAGATAAGTTGAAGCTAAGGAAAATAAGGAAAAGAGCATGAAAGTCTACAAGAGGACAAGCTAATTAGTGTGGTTTCTTAACTAAGGTTAACTGTGGGCATTTACATGAATTGAATAGCTCCCAAAATCAACGGCCTAGAAGTTGGAGATGACAGTAGTCACTTAGACAACTATTAAGGATGACTAGTATGAAGCACTGCCTTGAAATTGCATCCCTCAAGGAAACCAAAGGAGGATATAACTGGCTGGGCACAGATGCTTTGAGGATTAAATGAAAACAAAGACAACAACAAACATGATTATTATCATAAAAGCCTTGAGAAGATCAGAGTCCTCTGCTACAGAATGATACTGAGAAGTGAAATATAGCTGGGAGGTATCAGGGACAATGATGCCAGTTCAGAGCCCTTAAGAAAAATTCACATTTCTAGAGAAATTTTCCATGAGTCATGTAGAAATGAAGGATTTTCAGTTCCTTCTCATGTTAATACAGACGCCCAATACTTCTTTGGTCCTTAGGTATCAAGATGTAGGCTCTGGAAAAAATTAGTCTAGAGGCTGCCAACCTTGAACCTAGGGTTTTTTAAAAATTGATTCTAAAGAGTATCTGCATGGTTCTTCACTGTGTGGGAGAACCACAAATTCACTCAGATCTTCTTGAATCAAAGCAATGGAGAGAAGAAACAACATGAAAAATAGAACAGGTGAAAAGAAATTCTGCCTTAATTACTTTTAAGCACCTCCAAGCACTCTGAGAAAATGAGTAAGTGTGGAGTGACGAGATTTACTTTAAGGGCCAGTGACTTTAGTTCATGCATCCATTGTTTATAAATAAATAGAAGTTTTGAGAATTTCTTCTTAAATGCAGCAGGGAAACTCTCACACCCAATTTCTAAATAAATTACCAAATGTTTAGAATTAGCAGAGTTTAACCATAATCAGTTTCTTGGGTACTAACACCCTTCATCAGATACACACATTACACTTACCCAAACAAATTATTCTTGAGAGCCTATGAGATTCAAGGACATGACATTCATTATTGTGTTAAATCCTCATAAAACTATGTGAAGTAGGCTCAGGAAGGTTAAAGAAATAACCCAAGGTTGCATAATCTAGGAAATGACAGAACTACCCCGCTGTCCCCCACCTTTCTTGTATACAAGTAGATGGGCAAGGAAATAATCTCTAATACTTTATATTGACAGCCCTCTCTTTAAGAACCTAGGAAGTAAATTAAGGCTAATTTCTTGACAGGTGACTATAGTCAACTTCACTGCAATCTGAATTAGTGATTTTCTAAGTAGTGAATGATAATACAAATGCCATTAGTACAGTATTGAGCAGCTACTCTGTGCTAGACGTCTGATACCTACAGCTACTATCACGTAGAATTAATATTCACAACGACTCTACTGCTGGTAGCATTCAAAGTGCCAAGGACTGAGGGCACTAGCCGAAGATTCCACAGCTAGTAAGTATCCTCACGTAAAGATTCTTCCCTCCCAGTCCCCGAGCTCCCCTCTGTAAAACCAAAAGCAGGCACAGGAACACAAGCCAACACGCTGGTCTCAGCCACATGCCCGAAGGTAATGAAGCAGTCATAGAGGAGAAGCATTGCTCACCTGACTCCAGGCGCCAGCCTTCCATTTGGGGCATCTTCCTCCTCGGCACTTTCTGTGCCCATTTGGCTTAGCAAGGTGTTTACAGTAATCACTTTCTAAATGGCTTCCATCTTTTGCCATGCAGTAAACATTTCGTTGTTTATGCCCTCGACCACAAGAGACAGAACACTGAAATATAAAGCAATGGCAAGGTTGTTGTTGTTTTGTTTTTTTTAATTACACGGAGTTTGATAAAAACGCATGTCGTGAGATGTTAAGATCATGCCTAACAAGAGTCACCATCCCCCCCTTTCCAGCGCCATTTTGGATAATATCTTGAGGCACAACCTGGAAGGAAAGTAGCATTGGGGGGGAATGTCCACAGCATTGTAGCAGCAATCCTGTGCACTGTTTGGGTCACTCAAGAGAGTGGGCAAATCTGGATAATTTAGGCCAAGAACGAAGCCCACAGACCTGAAATTGCCATGCAATTCTGATTTAAAGAACTCTTACTGTGAATAAGGACCCCTTTTCGTATCTCATTTCATGCAGTCTCTGACCAAGATATTTCTTCAACAAAATGCCTCATGAGTCACTGATTTGGATAAAATTGCATTTCCAAAATACAACTGTGTCCAATTTCCTAATTAAATGATTTAAGGAAGCTCTTCACCATTTTTCAGAGGATAAACTCTCAATTTTAGGAGGGAGGCATTACCTTTCAACTTTGGTCTGCAGGCTCACTGAACTGTTTTAAATGTGACCTTGTCTGACCACATCTAAGCAGTTTGACTTTGATTTCAGATTAGGTTTCTCAAAAAGGTTTAAGAATCAAAGTGCCCAGGGAGTCAGGACAAAAATTTGATATGACAGCTTCTTGTAGAACAGGCAACAGGCTGCCCCAGTGAGTGCCTGAGATATTCAACTTCTATTGCCTCATTAGCAATTATAGAAGTCATTACCACTTGGCTCATAAGCTTGCTAGCTCAGGTTTTCAAGACACATTATTTCCCAATATAACGTTCTTGCTTTCTAGAGGGAAATGAGTTTAAGAATGAAGGAAAATGTGAAAATGCAATGAAAACATATTTCAAGTGCCATTTCCTTCTATTCAATATTTCTTATTCCCTCTACTAACTTTGTGACTTTGTTAACTTAAATCACTAAAGTGCCCTTTCATGCCTCATAGATAAATAGCACTATGTAAAACATGCAGCCTAATATCAATTCAACCACCACTGCCAACCAAGCATGCTAAAAGCTATACCATTCATAAACTTGCCAGATATGTTTTTCTAGTAAACACAAACCATTATAAAAATTTCAGTAGTAGCTGATAAATTTAAAATGTGTATCTTAACAGGCATGACTATACTTTTTTATTTTAAGAGATGGTTGAATTGCTGTTTTCATTTGGGCTTTCATTTCTGAGTATTATAATTTGGCGTAGTCATTCTGGAAACCTTAATAGAGTAGATGGCGTGGAAGGAAGGAACCCCCTTTGAATATCTATACCAAAACCAAAATATCCACAATTCAACCTACAGTGTTCTAAAGTGTTTTAAGACTTTGGGATATAATTCTAGAAGGCTTTTAGGATGAAGTTCCTAAAAATCTCCCTACAAATCAGTGATCTAATAACTTGTATGCAGGTATTCCCTGTTATTAGTAACTAATTTTAATATTTAAAAATGTTACTTTGATAAGAAAATAATATAAAGGCGCAATTAGAATTTGGGGTGAGTTCATTTGTTTATTCAACATTTATTAAGCACATACTAAATTCCAGGAATTATGCAATGCATTGGGGATATAGTGATGGACAAATATGGTAATATAATTCCCGTTTTCATAGAAGTTTATGGACCAGTGAGGGAGAACAGCATTAATCAAGTGATAACAAAGATAAATGCTTATTAATTGAGCTGAGTGTTACAAAAGAAACAGTCTGGAGTGGTTAGAAGAGAGCTCCTGAGACATTCCCTGGGGGCAGAGCATGCAGAACTCACAGATCATAACAATGTATTTGGATTTTATTCTACATGCAATGGGAAATCACTGAAGAGTTTTTAAGTCAGGGTAAGACATGGTCTCATTTTTGTTTCAAAAATTCTACCTTGACTACTGAGTGAATGATGGGCGGGAATATAAGTGTGACTGAAAACAAGAAAACTGCCCAGGAAGCTATTGCATTTATCCAGACAAGAGGTGGTGGCGCTTAGATCAGGGTGCAGTGCTAGAGTCGGGGGTTGGTGGATTTAAGACATTTTTTTTGAGGTAGAAATGATAGTACCTGGTGGATCAGTGGTGGGGTGGAGGAAAGAAGGAAGAGTCAAGGATGATTTCCAAATTTCTGGTATAGGCAACTGGAAAGATAAATGACAATTATGGAGATAGGGGAAACAATGTTGGGAGTCAAGGATATATTTATTTGTAGACAATAAGATGGGCCTAAAGGAGACAGACTCAGGGATGGGAACGTGTGGTTTATGAGGGTGAAGACACAGACATAGCTGTCTTAGAGGAATCAGGTGAACATGGATGAATTTAGAGCAAGTCTATGCTTAGGGATAGTCATTTCAACATAGAAACAGTACAAACAAACTGTCCCTTACTATTGAGAGGAAGCAGGGAGTTGATAGAAATACTGATTTAGTAATCTGCAGTGGTCATTAGAAGAGACAGCCTAAAAGTAGTCAGCAATCTTCAGAGGCAGAATTAGAAAAGGCTCAGCTTGCTCACATTACTTATATGCCAGGCACTTCTTTAAGACGAAATGCATTATTTCACTTAATCACCACAATAACCATAGAGACAACTGTCAGGAATAGTAACAGCGCAATGAACACAGTTAAATTACCAACATCACTGACAATTCATCTGAGGTACAACCAACATTTTATTGCCCACGAGATGAAGACGAGTGAAGAAATTTCTAAACATATTGACTTAAAGACTGAATAAGAGTTGCCTTAGTTGGGTTTCATCCATTCCTACGTACATTTTTCTTATTTGGGGCCTCAGTGAAACTGATTTGGAGAAAAAACTCAATATTTTGGCAGGACTCACTGCACGTATGATTTGCTTACAATTGTTAGGATCTAAAAGCAATTAGAAAATTCTCCAGGTATCCAATCTGATAGAAAACTCTTTTCATTTTGTGCTTTCTAACTTACCAGTGAAGAAAAGCAGCTGCTCATAGAAATTTTCATATCCAACAGTTCATTAATAGGTCTATTATGACTTCATAAAAACGCTATTTTTTAAAAGATTTTATTTATTCTTTAGAGAGGTAAAGGGAGGAAGAAAGAGAGGGAGAGAAACATCAATATGTGGTTGCCTCTTGCGCACCCCCAACTGGGGACCTGGCCCACAACCCAGGCACATGCCCTAGACTGGGAATTGAACCGGCAACCCTTTGATCCACAGACTGACACTCAACCACTGAGCCACATCAGCCAGTGCAAAACACTGTGATTTTGATAATCAACTAAACACAAGTTTCGGCTTTATCTTCTGAGGGAAATTTCCATCTGATCATTTCTAGTCCTTTCCTAGGCACTGACTTTTGCATTGACATGTGTCACTGAGAGAATAGTTACATTTAGTGCATCACCTCATACATGTTATTTATTGGCTACATATCTGAGCATTCTTGCTCTGGAAAATATTTAATTCCTTAACTTTGTGGCTAAAATAGCTTCCTGGTTTGCCAATAGAAATGTGACTTTTATTTTTCCTCTGGGGAAATAACCCAAGTTGTTTAGGAGAATGATTTCCCCACCCTCAATATGGAGCAAGACTCCCTCCCAAACAATGTAATCTCTGCTTATTACTTAGAAATATCAAGGTCTGCATCCCAGATGCCTGGTCTCTCAAGCTTGTGTTTCTGTGAGGTCTTTCGAAGGGGATATTTAATGTGGAGCTTTGTTCAGGTGTTGCTTTACCACTTGCTACAATCTAAGGTCTACCAGTTTGAATCCTTGCATTTTAGCTCCTCTGGGGAAAACAAAACTTAAGGCATGGGCAGTCTGCTTGTAACCTCTATAGAAGATGTACACCTTCTGAGTGGTAGCTTCAGTGTAGATTTGAGTCTGGTGTGTTGTCCCTGACCTTTCACTTATTTTGAGGGGCATAGTCTCTCAAGAAGCCAAAAAACAACCCCAGTGTGTCTGCCTGGAAGAGACAGGCTGAAGACCTAAAGACAATGAGACCCCTGAAGTTGCTGAGGTTGCTGAGGACCTGAGCATCCAAATGAGGAGAGAGGATTACCACAGAACTGGTAAGGACTGCAAAGGAGGAATAACAAGGGGAGGGTGGAGGTCAGGGATGCACACAGAATCTGGCTAGAAGGAATCTTCTTGGAGGGGCTGAAATATGGTGGGTGGAGTGTGAACCAGGATGGCTGGGTGACACCAGATGCCTCCTAAACGTGAGTTAATACATGGTCATGGTCCAGGAGAATGGCCCTTGCTGCGTCTGGGAACAGTTTTGTGTATCTAAGTGATTCTCATCTCCCACTGATCTAGATACATGAGATTCTGTATATGTGAAATGTGTCTCAGAGGATGCTGATCAGCTATTCCATATTTCCAAGCACAGAACTGGCTGACAGCAAGGTAGAAATCAGGAAGCATTGAGAGGCCACAAGAAAGGTTATATACCAGAGCCATTAAGTCAAGACTCTCCTAATCTAAGGATTTTTGACAATTGGGCAGCTAACCAACACTCCAAGACTGGTGGGCAAAGTTCAGTTTTGAGACAAGAGACCTTGCTAATTATTATTCAAGGCCTTTCTCTGTGATGCTCTAAAATATGATAATAACCTCTAAATCACTTCATTTAAAATGTTCAGTTGTGTCTTTTCATAACAACAACCAGCTCTTCTTGATTCTACTCTCATTCTAACTTTGCTTAACAAAACATAAAGTCAACCTCATCTGGAAAGTATGCTGTCAGAAATGATGCAGGGCTTGCACCCACAGTGCAGCCCTGCCTTTGCCAATCACAGGCCTGCAGTGAGTGCTGTGTGAGCATCACACTGTCGGGAAAGGCAAAGGGATAACAGCCTGTACCTACTGCTACACTGAAAAAATAAAGTGAGCGCAAGGATGTAGATTTAGGCATCAAAGTTTCAAATACTAATCAATGCAAGGCCTGGAAAACCACATGGCCTCGTCACATAGCAAAAAGCTACCAGCGACTTGCACAGGTTTACTTACTGCCTTCCACACTGCAGGCACTCAGCAAATATGCATGGAAATGAATGAACCCATGACACCTGTAGCCATCACAGAAGTGTACTATAAATGAAATGCCATGCTTTCCTAAAGGTCACAAAAATAAAACCACCTAGAATCTGACCCACAGTGTTAATGCTGAACTGATCTGGCACAGGCTACTTAACTGCAGAAAGGCGCCCCTAAGAGCATTCCTTACACTGGAGCACAACTATTAGAAATTATACTAGACACCTTCTACTGAACACTCGCCATGAGTGGGAAACCGGGCTGAAGGTCAACTTTGCGGCTCAGGCACTGCTAGGGCTCCTTTTCACAGATAAGGACACTGAGGATTAACGGGGTGACGTCACTTGCCTAGGCTCACAGAGATAGGGTTAGGCTTCAAATCCAGCACTTCTGCCTCCTGAGCCACCATTTCTTCCTCATGCTCTACTGAAGAAAGGGTCTAATTAAGAAAACAGGCTGCTCACCTCTGCTTACCCAAGGTTCCAACAGAAAGCAAGAGTCTCAGAGCAGGGTTTCTGAAGACTATTTTATAGACCTCTGATTCCTTGGTCTCCCAAGAAAAGAGTAGCTACGCAATGTTAATATTTTGACTTTAATACTTTCCCCACCACATCATTAGCACCCTGGGAAGAAAGGCACTATGAAAAGCAAATATATAATCACGCCAGTAAAGGGCCACATTTCCCTTTGGCCAAAGCCACACCCTGATTTTCTCTTGGTTGTTTTTCAGGGTTTGTCCACCCTCTGGGGCATGCCCGATGCCACATGGTAAATGACTGTTTTCTATCACTGGTGAAGGGCTCTTTGTGTGGTTATGAATGGAAGGTTGCAAGTTGTAAATTCTGGCCTGCTGAATCACCAAGGACTATTCTCTCAAACGTCTGTGCTGTACAGCATCTCAAATATTATTCAGTGTCTCTATTTATTTTACAAATTCAGCACTAGAGAAAAGGAGACACGGCATGCTCACAGTGAGGGAAGGGTACCTGGAGGCTCAGTACTATGAGCTCCTATCTTTAGTACACAACACTGTTCACTGCCCATCACACTGGGGATTTGTGGCCAGTTCTGGAGTCCTGCATATGTTGCTCAGGAACCACAGCTAACCAGACAACTGATTCTTCCTATTCCAAGTCAGTGATGCTCACAGAGAGCTAGCAGAATGGACAGGGACTAAAGAGGCAGGCACAGTTTCTACACCTCTGGCTTTGACATATAGTAAACATCAGCAGAAACAAGAGTGAGTACAACAGCCTCTTGTTCTGAGGTACTAGTTAAGAACAAATTCCAAGGGGTGGGTGTGCGTGCGCAAGCACAGGAAATGACAGCTTGCTGTCTTCACCTAGCTCTGAGATGCAGCATCTCAAGGCATAGGTTTCAGAGTCAGAACTAAGCTGGAGTGCCTTCTACCACTTTATGCTGGTGACATTTGGGACAAGTGACTTAACCTTTCTCAGCTGAGGTGTGTTCTCTGTAAAATGGAGACAATAGTATTACCTATACTCAGTAGAGTTGTGCATAATTAGTGAGTCAATGCATGCAGACAAAGCTCTGTGTGTTTTGGCTGAACACTATAAAAATCAAAACACATTCACTATTACCAGAGTAAATCTTGTATTCAGTGGAGTCTTTTAGACTATCTCCTAACATACTGTTAAAAAGGTGAGCATTTTTCTTTAAAGTATGTGTTAACTAATGGCACCTAAGATTAACATTCTAACTCGGGAATTTGCTGGGTAAAGGAGGGACTTAATCTGGCAAAATCTCACCTGTGGTTGTGGGTGAGAGCTTCCCTTTCCCAGGGTCACAGAGAAGCACACAGAGCAGGCATGGATGTTGGAATGCCTTCTCTGCGGCTGTGCCCTTCCACTCCACAGACCGGCCCTCACTCACAGTCTCCTCTAACCACAGAAGACAGGAATAGGTGAGGGAAAGAAAGACCACATCTGAACACCATGTCTCTTCCCTGCTCCATGATTTCCTGCTCATACTTATTATCTCAAGAGCTACTTCTGTTTCTCACATGTTTTATTATGTTTTTTCTTAAATGTCCTGAAACACAGACTCAACATCAGTGATCATCATTACTGAATACATATCCATTCACTTCCCTGCTCTGGTCACAGTTCTTTGTCAAAAAAGATCTTATTGGAAGGTATGACACATTTAGGGATTTTTTAATAGGGTCTCTCACAAAACAATAATGGCTCTGAATGGGGGCATCAGAGAACCAAAATGACTTAGGCAGAAGGAGAGAAAGCTTTGCCAGGGAACAAGGGCTATGACTTCAGGGCGTAAAGCCAGTGCTGACAGGCCTGCCTGATGGCTGTTGATGTCCAGGACCACCATGGCACTTATTACCATGAAAAGGACTGAGAAAGCATAAGACTGGCAGGGAACACCACGGTAGAAAGCAGATGCAGAGTCACAGTCTCCCCGCTGCATGGGGTGTTTGTTAGGCCACCACCCCATCCCCATTGCCCCGACAGCCCCAGCCTTTGCAGTGCTACAAAGGTCTAAGGCTGCAAGAGAAAAGGAACTAAGATCCACATGTCAGCATTTGGCACACACTTGAAGGCTGCCGTCAATACTAGCCAACTAGGTGGCCCTGCATGTGCCTCCTTCGGGCACAGGCAGGGCCAGGCAAATAGGGGGAGACAGGAAGAGGTGTGTGCTTGTGCCCACCACCTCTTATTACCCCCAAGAATTACGAGGCACAGCTGCCCCCTCCCAATCTCAAAATAAAACAACTTTAAACGGGGAGGGAGATAAATTGTAACATTAAATATAGCAGTATATGAGATTATCTGTGCAAGTTGTGAAACTCAAATTGGGGTTATTTTTGTTCTACAAGAATATAAATATTCCAGTTTTTCTACTTACAAAGATAGAAAACAAAAAACAAGCAAATCTGCACAAGCAGCATCTGGTGGATTCGCTTGTGGCCACATCCAGTGCTGACCCCAGGAACTTGAGGCATCTTATGTCACCAGGCTCTGTTACCCCTGCCATGCCCTCCAATTCCCCATTCCCAAGCACATCGACTCTTTTTATACAACTTCTTTTCACTTTCAGTGTCATACATGATTATTTGTAACTGACTTCAGCAAAATAATGGTATTGGCATTTTTTTCAGGAAAGAGGTGAAGATGATACAAGGACCCATACTCTGTGCTTGCCACAGTATTATCTATGAAAGTAGTCTGGAAGACAGGGAGGGTAGTGGGTGAGGTATTTGTTCCAGGACCCTCATTCTCAGCTGTTGCAAAGGTAAGTGTCTGAGTACGTAATAGATGGAAAAGCTGTGGCTGATGAGAACAGTGACCAAAGTTTCTTGGCATTCTGAAGGTGGACTGTGACCGAAGGCCGAGGTAGGAGGGATCAAGAGTCCCTGGAGATGTCGTTGTGCTAGATGACAGTGCTCAGGAACACCCACTCGTGACTTGTGCTACTGTCACAGGCACCCAGGAAGCTCAAGTCATCTTTGGGAATGCTTCTGTAGAAAAGCAATCCATGCAGGTGGTCTCTGGCCTCTCACATACATAACCAACGTCCAGCCCTTGAATCACTTCATCCTACCAAAGAGCTAGTCTATGTGTCATTTAGTCATTTAAAAGATTCCAGGACAGAGTTTGTTTAATTGCATTTTTCAGTTTTGCTTTTTCTGCCTGGCTGGCCCTTCTTCCACCAATTTGGTGTGAAAAGGACATATTTACATGCCAACGCATTAAGCATCTTAACACTGAAAAATTTACAACTTCTTTTGGAAAGTAGTCCATGTCATCAATTTGCTTTTGGGTAGATATTAAATTAATGCCACCTCAGAACTGAGATATGCATATATATCCGAGTTTGTATCCAGAGAAATATATCTCAGCAGGAGGGGAAAGGTCCTTTCAAGCATTATTAAATTAGATGCTCATCCTCCAACTTTGCATTGCTGTACTGAGAGTTCAGATAAGACCCAGTCACTGTCAATATGCATTATTCAAGTTCTTTGTGGCTTTTTTTGTCTCCTCTTCCTGCTTTTCTCTTGGTAAAGAAACGGCTCAAAAGCATCACTATGAAAGAATGACTAGAAGCAATAAAAACTCGCTAAAGTATAAGTGGCTCACAACATGGAAGACTTAGCATTAGAAGTGGCTAAAATTATGTTTGATGGTTTTATGTGAATTTAAATTATTCCTGTACTACTCTGTGATTTATTCAAGTGGAAATACAAGAGTTTAGGCAGAAGAAGGTGAAAGTTATACACTTGGTTTTGGAATCAGTCAGACCTGGTTTGATCAATACTCTCTCTTACTTTGTGCAAGATGCTTAACCCAGCAAGTATTTCTTTCCAATTTTGTTCAGCTAGAGGTATGAAATGAAGGTTAATAAGCATCTCAAACGAAACATGTTCAAAACAGAAGTCCTGGTATGCCTCTGAAACCATGTCCTTTCTGTAGCCTTCCCCATTTCCATCGGTGGAAACGGCACCCTCCCACTTATCCAGTGCACGGCACTTGGAGTCATTCAAACTCCTTCCTTTCTCTTGTTCCCCATATCCGAGTGCTCAGCTGTCCTTTAGAAGTGCCTTAAAAATACATCAGACTCTCATCACTTTCACCACTTCCACTGTGAACATGCTCATCTGAGTAAGTACAGTGGCTTCCTAGTGGTCTCCCAGCTTCTGTATTTGTTCCTCCTTTAGCTTCTTCTAAATTCAGAAGCCAGGATCATTCTTTTAAAACAAATTCATGTTCCTACTCAATCCCTCTTCCCTCAATAGCTTCCTGCTTCACTGAGCATAAGCAAAGACCCCTCCAATGTTCTCACCTCCTGCGGCATACCTCCACATTCCTCTTCCACAACTGTATCCCTCTTTCATACTCCACCCCACCTCCTCTTATAGCCACACTGACCTCCTTGCTAATACCAAGAGATGCGTGGTGTACTCCTGTCTCCAGGTCTGACCCTGGAATACTCTTCTCCCAATGATTTCCCCAAATCTTTGCTCAAATGTCAGCTTCTACATGGAGACTTGCCCGACATCCTTCAAATTACAGTTTCTCCCCCCTCTTCCTTGCTATTTCTATTCCTCTTCTCTAATTTGGTTTTATCTATATCACTAATCACTTTCACAATATATAGTTTACCCCCTTTTATTTTGTTTGTTATTTATAGGCTATCTCCCTAACCCCAACAGAATGTAAACTCAGTGAGTTCAAGGATTTTTGTATTTTGTTTGCTGCTATAGCCCCAGCAGCTAGAGCAGTGCCTGGCTTATAGAAAACGCTCAAATACTTATGGGCTACACAAAAGAATGCATGAATCAGTGAATGAATATATCTAATAGAATATAGAACCACTTATATCACAAGAATTTTTAAGGATTGAGGAAACATTCTGCACAATGCTTAGCTCATTATACAGACCAAATAAATAACCATTGCTCTTTCCTATTGCCTGTGTCTATTCAGTCCAAGACCAGCTAGGCACTCTTGTGTTTTAATACTTAATTCATGGTTACTGAACTAAATACTGCACTGGGGACATCTAAAAAAAAAAAGTTATCTGAGAATGTGATATGAGATAACAGAGAGCAAGTGGCAGCAGGCAGGAGCTCGGAATGGTGCGCTGCCCTGCAAAGCCACGGCTGACATGGAAGCTTTGGCTCTGAGCCACGGACACCGCCACATACCCCGAGTGTCACGTAACGTTTCTCTTCCCCGAAGATGTCACCCTGGCGTGATACCTTTGACGGGTGGGAAAATGTAGATATACAGATTTAAAATAGATTACAAAGGAATGTAATAGACAAGAATGGGTTCTATCTAGGCCAGGTATTATCTATTTCCATTCCAGGGGGAAACATCTGAAAGCAGAAAACTGAAAACTCACACCTTTGTTCCAAAACATTGTGTCAAAATGTTCATCCTGATTTTTTAAAGTTTTCTTTCATTTAGAAAAAGGCCTTAAAATTATATGATATCCAGGACTACAAAACCAGCATGAGTCCTTAGATTTTGTAAATGTAGAGTGAATTCGATAGAAATGAATTATTGTCACCCTCCTGTATACTCTTTACAAACTAGCCACCACAAGCCTCTCTTTTAAGGGGATAATTGCTACCTAAATACTAGGATCAGGCCATGTCTAGAAAGTCCTAGTTTTCTATTTTAAAAAAATTAAAGATTTTCAGAGAGAGAGAGAAGGCGCGGGGGGAGAGAGACTTATTTGTGCATCCACTTATTTATGCATTCATTGGTCGATTCTTATATGCACCCTGACTGTGGATCAATCCTACAACCTTGGGATATTGGGATGATGCTCTAACTACCTGAGCAAGATCTAGTTTTCTTAGTCCAGCAGACCTCTCCATACAGATGTACCAAGTTGTGCCATTCTAGGGAGCTGTAAATGCCCAAAATGTCCAGGGAGAAGCAACCCTTTTCTGGTCTGGGTACTCCAGGTAAGCAAGCCCAATTTCTGAGTTCCTTTAAAAATCACTCAAAACAAAGTGCAGTGCTGAAATTGTTTTATTTAAAATTGTAACTATTCATCTATCTCCCACTTTTGATAATTAAAATAAACAAAACCAGGGGCCTGGCTAAAAACCCGTGGGAAACATTCAGATCCTCAGCACTAAGCCTCTATGGCTATTAAAATGCAGAGGAGCACTAAACTGGTTTCCACTTAGATGAGAGACTGTTTCTTTTATGTGTCACATATCAAAATCAGTATTTCTAAAAGTTTTGAAAGCCTTACCAGAAAGGAAGTGGGAAAACATGGGGATTGGGGGTCAGTCATGTCTGGAATCCAAGAATTACTGATTATAAGATGTTGGGAAACTTACTTAGCCTCCCTGCAGCTCAGTTTTCCTACCTGCATAATAAGATCCATTTTGCAAGGATTACATGAGGATTAGCAGTAATGCCTATAAAGTACCAACCTAGGGCTTGGCTCATAGCAGATGCTCAGTAAATGGGGGCCTTTGTTATTATTTCTCCACTTCCAGTCAGATCTACCTGGTCAACTTGAGATGGGCACCTTTGTGTGCCACACCAAGAAATGTAAGACTGGTTATCATTTGGTGCCTGTGATATGGAGAAGCTCATTATTTTGAGAAGTGAGCTTTTCAGTGGTAGCTGTGTCTTCCCATTTATTTATTTATTAAAGATTTCCATGTGTCCAATTTATAACCTAGAATCACCGGTAAGTTTATAATTAGGTAAAAGGCAAAACTCAATTTCTAATTTTATTTATTTATTTATATCATCACTGGATATGGAGGATATGTTTTTACTGATTTTAGAGAGAGAGAAACACTGATAGGTTGCCTCCTGTATGTGCCCCAACCAGGGACTAAATCTTGCAACCTAGGTATGTGCCCTGACTGGGAATCAAACCCGCAGCATTTTTGGTGTATAGGACAACACTCCAACCAACTGAACCACCAGGCCAGGGACTGATTTATAATTTTAAAGGACTTTTTACATAGTCCGTTAGTAACTTAAGGTTCCAGTTAATTCTGGAAGGTGGCACCTACTTGCCTGATGAAGAACCAAGACCTCTTACACACAGAGCACCACTGTGCATCTCTTCTTTTAATGAAAATTTCCGTGGTCTTCCATCAAATAAAGTTTAAATGTTGTTGGAAAAGTCCAATATTTCATCAGATCTTAGGTCTTATCATAACATTTCTGAGGCTGATGACAGTGTCTTGGGTTCATTTTGTTTTCCTTTCCTCTACCGATAGATTTCTTCTCCAGTCTCAATGCTTTGGAGTCACTACTAGTGTTTATGGCCATCGCTAGTGATATTTCTGAAGGAGAAGAGCTGAGATTGATTTTCCTTCTGGGGCCAGGAGATGTATCACTATAAATGTTCTCTGACCCACCAATCCTAGAATTGTGCCTGCTGTTGACTCTATATATGTGTGTCTGTGTGGCACGTGATGATTTGGAAAGTGGAAAAGGGGAGATGTGGAGAGGCAGAACTCCAGAAACTTTCTTTCCCAGAAGCTCATGTACTAAAAACCCAAATTAATGCCACGCATCTGGAAAAGCAGGCTATCTACTTATGGCTTCCTCTGATGGGTTCAAAACAAAACAAAACAAAACAAAACAACCCCCAAACAGGTGGGGAAATAACTATGGACAAAAGCTGATGATCTCCACAATGTAATGATTTATCTTCCCTGAGAGAGAAAGGAAACAAGTTTAAAATCTCAAAGACCCTCTGACTTAAAAAATAGGGATTGTTGCCAAACATATTTGGGAAATGCTGCAGACTATACATGAGAACGTGAGAAGGAAAGTTCTTCTGTAAGAAATCCATAAAATAATGGCAGTGGGGGTGATATTATTGCCAAGGGGACATTTGGCAATGCCTGAAGACATTTTTGGTTATCAAAAAGAAGAGGATATGCTATTGGCACCCACGCTACAGTGTACAAACCAGCGCCCCCCACCAAGAATTATCTGGTCCCATATGTCACTAGTACTGAGGTTAGGAAACCCTGCTTCATATCTCTTTACAAGCCATGGAATACTTTCAATACCACCCACTATCTTAGGCCTGAATCAGAAACCCAGTCTGCTGTTACTTAGACAAATGGTGATCTAGGATTAATCCTACCTACTCTTAATAAAGTAACTCCCCTATCAAAATATTCAACTCTTGACACCAGTTCCTAGATATAGTTGGGCCACTGCATATGTGCTGATTCTATCACGGATGAGGGAGATACTGCTTGAAATATAAAGTTAAAAGAAACACGTACATGTGAACTATCCATGTTATCAGAATGATCCAAATGTATAACATGCTGGAATAACCCTGGTTTTCTTAGAGATGCCCATTCTCATGTTATGTCTTTCTTTCCAAAGTTGGTCACTACTGTCAATGTTGCCATGCAGAGTGCCTGTGGGTCACCTTGGGTACATCTGCATGCCTTTACAACTCCCCGCCCTTCTCCAGAAACAGAATGAGTGACACTGCTTGTTGGTTTGCAAATTCAGCCTGGTGAGACAATTTGGAGACCCTGACTTTTTAGCTTATCCTTGAGAATCTTTGACTGACTTTGATGGCCTCCTGGGATCCCATGCATAATATTTTATGAAAAATTTAACTCTCCAGAGAGAAGTGCTTTCTAACAGCTAACCAGTGTCATTCTACAGGGCTTGCAACTGTGCCTTCAACCTTGACTTTTGACTATGAGTCCTCTCTCTCTTCACCAGATGTCTCCACAGGGTTTCTCAATCTTGGCACTACTTCAGCACTTTGGGTGAGATAATTCATGGTTGTTGGGGGCTGCGCTCTGCATGTAAAATGCTCAGCAACATCTCTGGTTTCTTTCTTTCTTTGCACTATCAAAATGCTTTAATGGTGGTGCCTGTACAGGATGTAATGTCAAGACCGGCAGAAGAGCAGGTACACAGTGAGACAGGGCTCTCAGAGGACAGGTTGTGAGTGAATGAAGAGTTCTCACGGCCTCCATGCTTTCTCGGGTACCAGACAGCTCTAGGCCACCTTCTTCTCGCCCTCCTCCTCAAACTCGCTCTCTTCCTCAGCTATGGCATCCTGGTACAACAAGATAGATGCTATTTTTATTCTGGATATTAAGCATCTGTTGTGCACCTCCTTTTGTGGGCATGCGGCACCTGAAAACAGCAGCCATGGCCAGGTAGCACAGCAGGGTGCGGGTTGCAGGCGGCCATCATGGTCTTAGCATTGAACATCTGCTGGGCGAGCTCAGGGACTGTCAGGGCCCAGTACTGCTGGCTGCCCTGGCTGGTGAGCAGGTGGTAAAGCTGGGCATGAAGAAGTGCAGGTGGGGGAAAGGCATCATGATGACAGCCAGCAATGAGCTGGCCAGGAAAGTGCAGGCAGGTAGTGACCCCATTCATGGTGGCTGATGCCAGGTTGTTCAGGTCATCATAGGTGGGTGTGATCAGCTTTAGGGTTCTGAAGCAGATGTTGTACAGGGCCTTGTTGTCAATGCAGTAGGTCTCGTCTGTGTTCTCCACCAGCTGGTGGACTGAGAGGGTGGCATTGTAAGGTGGCATTGTAGGGCTGCATCATGGTGTCTGACACCTTGGGCAAGGGCACCATGCTGAAGGTATTCATGATCCCGTCTGGGTGCTCCTCCCTGACCTTGTTGATGAGGAGGGTACCCATCCCAGACCCAGCCCTGCCCCCCACCCAAGGAGTGGGTTAGGTGGAAGCCCTGCAGGCAGTCACAGCTCTCAGCCTCCTTCCTGATGACTGCAGCACCAAGTCCAACCAGCTCCACACCTTCCCGATGGTGCCCCTTGGCCCAGTTGCTTCCGGCACCACTCTGACCAAAGACAAAATTCCAGCCTGAAGATTGAAGGGCCCCAAGCGCACAGAGTCCAGGATGCCCAGCTCCAGCTCCACGCATGGGGGCGTGGGCACAAACTTGCTACCAGTGGCCTCACTGCAGTACACACTGTCCTGCTCCAGCTGCAGGTTGCTGTCCCCATGATAAGTGCTAGTAGGGTGGATGCCAAACTCATCTCTTATCACCTCCCAGAACTTAGCACCGATCTCACTGCCGCAATGGCTGGCCTGCAGGTGCACAATCTTCCTCACAGCAGTGGTGGCGGCAAGTGTGAAAAGATGAAGCAACAACCCAGAAGTGGCACTCGAAATGCTCAACATCCTTGGTTTCTAATCACTAGAGACCAGCAGCATCCAGAACTCATTTGTGACAACTAACAATATCTCCAGACATTGCCCAGTGTCCACTGGGGGTGGGAGTGTGGGTAAAAATCACTTCCAGTTGAGAACCACTGAATTATCCTGAGACTTTGAGAAAGTCCTTTAACAAGCTCTCAAAACTGAATCAATTTTAATTGACGGGGCAAGGCACACAGAGCCTCTTTGTGAATGGCCTGCTGAACATCAACCCAACAGGGTCAAAATCTTATGCTAGAAAGGTCAGGAAGCCCTGATCTATAGAAAAAATAACCTGTACAATGTGAAATCAATTCCCACGTATAGCCACGAAGATGCCAACTACCGTGAACAAACATGATCTTCTGCACAGCACTTTCTCCCCAACATTGTCCATGACCCGATGTTGCTAAGGGGACCCTGACGGTTCATGTCTGATTAAGAGACAACCAATGAGGAGAAAGTAATGATTTCACTAAGAAAGAGCAAACTGCAATGCAGCAATAGGTGAGCTGGTTGCAGGAGAGCTTTTATTAAGTGCGAGGAAAACAAACAGTACACATTTTCGTTTTCAAAGGAATCTGGGCTTTGACTGGGGAGCAGTGGATAGAAAATGTAAGAGTCTGTATATGTCCAAGTATACTGACAAGATTTGCAATGAAAGTGTGTTATTTCCCTGGGAAAAGGGAAGGAAAAAACAAAACAACAGCATTCCCAGAGGCTTTTCATTTCAGCTGCCTAGGTGGAAGAAGGGGCCGGGAGGGAAGGAGAAGGAGCCAAGAAGAGGAACCCACAGGAAAAGAGCCAGTGAAAACCAAGGAAAGGTTCTATTTGTGCTGAGCTCTGGCTAGAGCACCCATTTTTATTACGATGTTACAGCATAGATCTGAGATTGAAAACTGCTTCGTAAAATGTGTCAAAAAGTTTAAAGTGCTGAAATAAGTCCAGACCTACTCTTCACTTCCTTGTGAAGTAAAATACACTCTTAACATATTTATGTTTCTCTAAGAAAAATTTTAAAGCCCCTACTTTGAAATTTTTCAAATTTAAAGAGAAATGGCAACAGCATACCAAGAACTCTTATTCCCTCACCCAGATCCCCCAACTTCAACATTTCACCACATACTCCTTCTTACCTACACATACACATATCTATGCCAGTATTATTTTGTCTTTTCCTGGACAATTTGAGAGCAAGTTTTAGATATAATGTTGCATCATCTCCAAAACACTAGTTTCCCCAAATCAAGGACATCGCCTACATAAATGCCATTCAGCTTCCCAAGTCAGGAAACCACACCACCATTGTCCAATCCTATGTATTTCTTAAAATGATTCTTTCCTACAAATTAACCCTTATTTCCACATCTCTAGGCTAACGTGATAAGGAGTTCAGTTCCTAAGTAGCTAGGCTTATTCATTCATTTCTATATCGTTTACAGGTATGCCCACATGGAGAAAAGCAGCAGGTTTGAACAGTGGGCCTGTTTAGCCCAAAGGAAATTAAGGTTTGGGTGAATTAAATAAATGCTTTGGGAAACACGTTTTTCCCTTCTACTGTCTGTGTCTACATTTCTTCCTCTGTCTACCTAAGAAAAAGTAACCAAACCCACTCTTTTTCCGTGTTATATTTTCCTTCCCTTCATCTTACACAGCTCCCAACCATAACCAAGTCTTATCATTCACCTGCCACGTGGACCAGGAGAGACAGCGGCCGTGGGGGAACGAGGGCGAAGCCAGGAAGGGAATGAATGCGAGGCCAGAATTCGGAATGACTGGCTGTTCTACCAGCGGGAATGAGTGAGGCTTGCCAAAAGCAGAGCTCCACTCCTGCAGCTTGGCTTCAGCTCCAGAAATAGTTCGGGAGATATCTCAAAGCACTTCATTTGTTTTACCTCAACTAGAGAGTTATTAGTGCGAGAAAACTTTTTAATAAATTTTAATTTCATCATTTTCAAAGTTTACTTCTGGCACGATAGCATCTATGTCCTACAACAAGCTTTATCACCACAAACATCTGCAAACTCCCGAACTGGCTTTAACAAAGCCTAATTTATCATCCTGATTATCTATAGATCTACTGAATAAAGAAAACACTTACATTTATTACTTCAAGTTATTGTATTTCTTTTTGTATATTAAAATGTCAGAAATATCACCTAATGTGTGCTTATTCAGTACTATATGCTTTTCTTCCCCTCAGAATCTTCTAGAAGGCCCAAATTTTGCTCTTTACTGCTTGGTTTAATTTTAAAAGAAACAGTTTTCTCATATGTATCCCCTTAGAGCACTGAGCAAAATTTGTAAATGGCTCATTAATTCCAGAATGTTTCAAGTAGTTACCACCCAGGAGAACAGAAAATCTTAGATTGTAGACATCCTCTTTCCACAGAGGATGCATTTCACCACTTCACCACCTAAGCATTAATCTGAGGAGATTATACCTTGGTTAATACTGGCGGTTGGAAAGTCAGAGATCCCTGGTTCAAATTCTGCTTCAGCTACTTCCTAGCAGTGTGACTGAAAAACAGCTGGTTAACTTTTCTGATGGTGCTAACTTCATCAAAGAGAGGAGGTTAAATTAGATTATGTGAGTGAACTGCTTTGCATAATTCCTGGCAAAAAGTAAATGTTTCAGAATGTGGTTGTTACAATAAAAAAACAAAGTCCTCCCTAAAATTATGGAGGGAAATGTGGTAGGTAGGTAAGACAGACATGAGCAGAGGAAGATGAACCAGGTACAGGTAACCACGGCAGAAAGCCCTGGGGGCCTAGCAATGGGCAAAATAGGGAAAACAAGATCTTGTCCCCTGGGTAACCTTTCCTCCCCTAGGATATTGCTGGTCATCCGGTTTTGACTTCCTGACTTTTCATATTGCTGGTCTTGTGGTTCAGACCCTCTCCTGACCTTTCATATCATTGGTCATGCAGTTCAAACCCTCCCCTGACCTTTCCTCCCCTGGCACGTCACTACTCATGTGGTAGACCTCTCGGAAGGGGAACAAGGGGCCAAGGAGTGGCCTCATGTGACTCCTATGCGGGCCCTTGCATGAGCACTCCCTCAAGTATTAAGCCCTAGGGATAACATCGAGGCCTCAGTTGTGTTTCAGCTCCAGGCCCAGAAAAGCAGCAAAACCAGACAAGGGTGCCATGGCTGACATCAGGGCCAGTTGCATGGCCTCATGACTGTCTTCCTTGGTGCTGACCAATCAGTGGAGATCATGACCCTTAGAGGACACACCTGGAAAGCTGATGAATATTTTATTGAGATCCTCTCCTGGGACCTCCCCTAAAATCTCTGCCCTTAAAAGCCCTTAGGATGGAGGACCCAGCACACTCTCCCTCTTGAGAGCACACCCGCATTCTTTCCATGCTCCTCTTACCCCTCACTGGTGCGCTGCCTTTCCCTTTCTTTCTCTTAAGTTCCAAGGGCCCTTGTTTTGTCTCTGTAACTTGCTTCCTGACCTGATAACTTCTTCTACCTCTACGACTTTTAAACAAACTTTCTCTTATAGTTCAGGTCTTCACTCTGAATTCTTTCTTAGCTAGAACTCAAGTATCGAGGTTGGTGAACCAAGGTCCAGTGTGACTCTAACTGTCTAACGCCTGGTGCCGTTTTCCCCACCGACAGAAGTACATTGTGCAAAATTAAAGGAGAGAAAAACTGCTCTTTGTGGATAACTGAAGCAATCCATTCATCCACTTTTTGAGATATTTCAGAGGACAGTGGCTTAGGAAGAATTTTTTGAATTGTTCCCCATTTTAGTATACAGACAACCTAAGTGTAAGCATAATAAATTCGCAAGAGCTTTTGAAAAACAAACCACCTGAATGGATTAGTTTAATTCAGGACATTGCACTAAAGGAAAAATCACACAGTTTTTATCTGGCCATTGGAAAAGGGAATTGATGACATCATCAGTCAATTTGGAGCCAATGTTGTTGCATACACTTTAATTTCTGGGGGCATCAGTATGGAATATGAATGCAAATGAACCCATAAGGGTTTTCTTAACATTGCAGAAGCTAAGTTTTGGGAAGTTAAATGATGACAATTACAGTGATGGAAGAGACATTACCTCAACTTTGCTTCTTCTGAAGTGTCTTTCAAACAGTGCCCTGCAAAGCTAAACAGCTCAACCTACTGGGCTCAGTAAATGCATAAAGATGCCTTCCTGAAAGCTTCTACAAGGTGGCTACCTGGTGGTTTCCATTTTTGCCTTCTCCTAAAAAGCATCAATCAAGCCTTGCCCTTTCAGCCCTCTGAACACATAAACATTCTTTCTCCTTAACTGAACTTACTGCCACGATGAACTTGAACTCTGAAATGCACAAGAGGAGCATTTGTTTTAACAGCTGTTTTTACATTGCAGCCCTGGAGTTACTACTCTCAAGACAGCTGGTTCTGATAGCCTCTCTTTTTTATTGTCCTGTTTTTTTCTAAAGCCCAGCTGTCAGGGAACACCCACTGAAGTGTTTCACAACAAAGGCACAACACAAAAGAATGGCAAGAGAATGCCACTCATTGCAGGGAAGGGCATCCTATGTAGGGCCTCTTATATGCTGATACAGGGCTTTTCTCCCCAACTCATTTTTAGAAGTTTATTGACTTCTTTGCTAGTTTATTAGTAATTGCTAAAGTTGCACTGTTGCCTGAGGTTGCCTGGGCCCGTATGGTAGCCAGCAGTCACAGGTGGCTGTTTGAATTTAGAGTAATTAAAATTAAATGCAATTCAAAATGCACTTCCCTGTGGAACTTAGCCACATTTCAAGTGCTCGATATTAGCCCATGTGGCTAGTGGCTTCCATATTGGAGAACAAAGAGAGAAAACATCTCCATCATGATAGAGAGTTATGGAGCTGTATTGGCCAAAGCATAACCTCTTTCTAAGAGGAGAAAAGGGAATGCAGACCTGGCTAAGTGTGATGGCTTCGTAGTCATCCCATGTTGACTATCTTCCATACAATTTCCTGCACGCTCTTTTCTGGGCTGCCCATGTTCTACTGTATAAATTTCTGGAAAGGGAAGTTGTGGTCATTAAAACCATTCATGAAAATGATCCCACTTTAGAGGAAACAACAAGAAGCAAAGGTGGTGGGTGGCAACGCACACGTTCCAGATCTTATTGCACCCACTGCGTAATGACAGGGGGAACTTGCTCTTGGCCACAACTTCCCACGTGTGTGTAGAGGCTGAGACCTGCAGCAGGGAGGGGCGGGCAGCCAGCCAGGCCTCCACGTATCCTGGCTCTCAGATCACTGAACTCACCTCTGGGTTCTAGTGTAAAAGTGAGTAGAAGTATATTCCCTGCTAGGAGGTTTTTAAAGGTTCCATGCCATCAGCCAGGGAGCATTTATCCCTGAAAATGGTTGGGCAATTGCACATTTAAAAGGAAGGATAGGATCAATAATTTGTATTTATTAAACAAAGTTCATGAGCAGCCATAGAGATTATATATATAATATAAATAATATATGCATTATTTTTATATATGGGCAAAAGTAGGTTTACAGTCGTGAGTATGTGAAACAATTTATCCTTCTACTATTAATTTATTAATTATTGTATTATTTATTATGATTAACCTAATTTTGTACATCTCTCTCTATATATCCTAATAGAAATATATATTCTTATTTTTATGGTTGTAGTGAGGCTGCCAGGAAAAAAAAAGGGTCTGTTCTTTAATTACATGTATACTTTTATTCCTTTAATGCTGAATTTTCTCTTTCTCCACGAGAAGGAATAGCCGACTTGTTTATTGCTATATCCTTAGCACCTAGAACAGTGCCGGGCTCACAGCAGGCACATTATAAGTATTTGCTGAAAATGAATGACTTTTATGTTTTAAGGAATGACCAGAGTTTTTTACTTCCCCCTCATAAAATAAATCTTCCTCAACTGCATTTACAAATCAGGATTGCCTGCTGGCCAGTTAGACTTGGACTCACCCTCTACCTCCCACCCCACATTCCAGTCCCAGTGCTTTCCATTCCAGAGGGGCAGCCCTCTGACGTGCGTCGGCGGCGGCGGGGCCTTCCCTCTTCCTCAGAGTCCCAGCGCCCTCCATCCCCTGCCCCACCCCTGCCCTAACCTTTGGACTTTTTAAACTGTAAAAGTAGAAATCTGTCAAGCTATCACAAAATATCAGCTGTCAGAAGGCATACAATCACTATAAATACCAGGGAAAAAAAGATCAGCTAAGTTTTGTGTTCAGTGAAATAGATGCAGGACAGTGCTGTGCTTGTTTTGAACACATTTTTAGAAGAGCGGTTTATAGAGTCTTAATCTACAGTAAATTCAGGTAAATTTAATAATTTTATATGTTGTGATGTTTTGATTTAAAAAATTATCTTATTTTTTATACTCTATATTGATAAGCCAAATAATGTGTTTCTTATTTCTTTTTTAAAAGGCACTAAAACGGTATGTTTAAGGTGTCTTTGTTAGTAAAAATATCTCATATTTATAAAAAATGTATACGCATTTAATGTGATATTCCTTGTGATCAAATCTTTACATCATGCTCCTAATCTGGCTAATGCGATATCTTTAAAATGAAAGAGAGATGTGTTTTGCCACTCTCTCAACATAAGTCGCTGTTTGAAGTGTTCCCAACTGCTGGTCATGGGAGGTTTCCAATATCAGCACTGCGTTTGGATCTTCCGTCACTGGAGTGAAATGGACGGCCAGCATCAGCGCAGTGGTGTTGAGGTTGGATGGGGTGCGACTGTCAGGCATATCCTTTACGGAATATGAACAGGAGTTTAAATATTTCACTATGAATATAGGTTGTTTGTTTCTATCAAAATAAGCAGGGTTAATACAGGTACTATACTGACAATGAAGTCTTGTCACTAAAGTAGATCGTCATATAGTTAAATGCATTCACAAAAACACCGCCATCACAGGGTAACCTGGGGGTTGAATGTGATGTGTATCTGCTTAACTTGGCGTGGTACCTAGTTAATGCTCAGTAAATATTAGCTATGATCATCTGCTTTCAAGAGTTACTGGTTTCACCTGATAAAGTTATTATTTCACCTTATTCAGCACCTTATAAAATGTCAGATTCATATAAAAACTCCCTTACTTTAGTCCTTTCGCCCTCAATCACCACAATAAGCGATAATGAAAACTGGAGGCTCAGTAGGGGGTGTGGAATCAATAGGAGACTAGGCTCACCAGTATGATTTATTATTTTTTGAAAAGTGTGGCTCTTTTAAAAGTTACAAGCTTACTGTTCCAGTATTTTCTTTATTTTTTTTTTAATAAGAAATGCTTTCTGAAATGTACTGCAGGCAAACAAATAACAGAACTGACAAATGTTGAAGTATTTTACTGTTACCTGAACACAAAGAATAAGGCATGATGAAATTCATGCACTTTAGGTGAGCTCTTCCCGATACCTAGCACCCCTTACATGTGTAGAATCATTTCTTCTACTCACTCATTTTACCTTCTGGCTATGTTTTACCATTATCTACAAATTCAATAAATGGAGCATTAACGTTTCATAGTTCAGGCTCAATAAATCAGGACAACAGTATTAGAAAAGAAAAAACCCAACAAATGTTAAGCCTCATATATTTTTGTTTATATCACTAAGCATCATTTCCAATTCAAAAATATTTTTAAAAGTATTTCTCCTTAGATTATACATTTTAAACTATCCAGTTACATAAAGCTTGCCATCTGGCTACTCGGATTTGGGGAGGGATGGTACAGGTTGGAGGCATCTAAAACTAAAGTGTACCTTTTAAAAACCAAAAGAAACATACAAATGAATTTCTAATTCACATAGCCTATTTGACTTTACAGTCTGCTGATAAACACCAATTTTTAAACATTGCATGTAAAATTAAATAACATAGAAAAATAAATTATACTTTATTATATAAACACATAGAAATCTGTACTGCTCAAAATATTCAGATAATACTAGGCTTGGCTGCTTAAAGCTGTATTCAGAAAATAGGATAGCAATATTTATAATCTTTATTTTTTACTAGAGAGAAATGCAGTGAGATGATAAAATTGCTGAAGTCAAACATTTCCTCTTTCTGCCTACAAGAGCTGCAAACTTTAATATGAAAATGAGGTAGACAAAATTCATAAGTCGGCCAGGCAGAAACAAAAGCACTGTTCCTTTGTGAAATCATAAATGCTCATTATTTGGGTCAACAAGCATTATTCCAAAGCACCTAAAGCAAGGCTCAGAGAACACTTTTACATTTGTCATGGAAAACAAAATGAGCAATTTCTCCTATGAAGGATTAGTCTGCAAGATGATAAACTGGCAGATACATGGAGCAAGGCAAAAGAGGCGTCACAGGACCCGCCTGGATGGGTAGCGTCCCTCACCTGGCCACCTTTTTTACTTTCATTACCTCGACAAGTCAGTTCACTCTAGAAGTGCAGACTTCTAACCCACTGTGGGCTGCATTTGATAGTACAGAGCTCTCTTTCCAGTGTATCCCTCTAGACAGGGTATGTGGGCATTCACTGCATAGTCAGCTCCTGATGCTGGCTACAGCAACCCACTGAAGTCTTATCAGTGGAAGGACCTGATTTCAAAAACAAAACAGCATTAACTAATGGTGCAAGGACACATTATAAAGAAGACAGAAAAGGCTGAAGTTTTGGAGGATGTTTCTCGCAATCAATTTATAGTGACTTGAGGTAGAACTAAGGGCCTAAAACAGGTACTTGGACTCCATGTTCACAAGAACTTTAGTTTAGAGACCAGAACTAACACCGTTTGGGGGGTTCATTCCTAAATATTGCTCCTTAGTAACAATTGTTGAACTAAACTGTCTCCATTTTGACTTTGGAAAAGGCCTACTCACAGTGGCAGTTGCTTCTGGACGTTATCTCCAGCATGGGAGTCCTTGGGGACAGAAAGCAAGCTGCTGAAAGACTAATTGTTAGCCTTGGTCTCTGATAAATTCAGTCTGCTTTCTGTTGAAAGCAACATGTTAGTATCTCAAATATACTCCGTGTTGTTAATTTCACTGTCACTTACAATGATGAAGCACCACAGAAGCTGCTTATGGCTATTGACACAATTCACTGAGGTATGCTTAAATTTAGAATTACTATGAAATTGTACCAATGTGTCCACAAAAATCAATATAAAAATAAAATGAAAATCCTATAGTAAAAATTTGAAAGACTGCCCTCACACACATATATTTAAGTAATATAAATGTATCTATTTAAATAAAATGGTTTTGATTGAATTTTTTAAAAAAATCACAAAAGTCTTGAAGGAGTAGCCTTGCTCCTAGGCTGCAGAGGCATTTAAATATATATTTGAATAATAATCACTTTATAAAGTAAGCATTAAAATCATAGAGGCAGCAAAAATATTTTAGAAATCCATGTATTTCTTTTTGTGCATAACAGAGGATTAAAATCTCTATCTTTTTCTCTCTGTGTTTCAGAAAACTCTGTGCAGGTCCAAGAAGAACAACTATAGTAAAAATAAAACCCTTAAAGTCTTCAGTTAAATTAAATAGCAGATTGTATTTTAAAATTTAAGCTCTTAAAATGTGTGTGGGGTAGGGTGGTGATCCTGTGTAAAAAATTTGAGCTGTATTTAGAAAATGTTCACAGAAGAGAATACTGTGGAAACTAATATATGTATTGTATATGATATATACATGTATATCACATACAGTATACAGTACGTGGTATATTATTATATTGCATTACGTTATACACACACACCCCTCCCCCTGAGGGTTAGGTGACATTTTTTGGTCAAATTAAAGAAAGATAACTCTTTAGAGAGCCAGGAGACTTTTTGAAACATGATTCTGCTGTGGTGGTGTTCTTGGCTGAGTAAACAGGATGAAAATGTAAGGGGCTCGTGGGGGAGAATTTCATGAAGAATAATATGTAGTAGGCGAATTAGAGAAGTTAAGAATGTCAGAGGATGTTCCTGATAACCTAGCGTTATTTCTGATCGTTTTCAAAGTGTTCACTTTGGGCTGGGGCGGCGCCTACCCTGCTGACCTGTTGGGAACTGACTCCAGAGAAACACTCGTCCGACCCTGGCATTTCTTCGGCTCCTGAATGAAGTCCTGCAGCCCAGCCAGACAGTATCAGCTGAGATGATACTCTAAATTCCTCTAGATTTCTACTTGATACAAAGGACAGAGGTGTCATAGCTAGTGTTTCACCTTCAGACACTGAAACCCTTGGTTATGAGAAGCATCAACTGGTATTAGGCAGGCCACGTCAGTTAATCTGCTCTTTAGCTGGTTCCAGGAATGGTTAAGACTTTTCCTAGAATCATATAAAAAAAACTTCTGGATATGACCTAATAGAACATAATTTCAGCTTCAGTGCAATTACTGTATTTAAAGGAATGTTTAGTATGAAACAGCCCTAAAGGCTCCACAGGTTATGGCACAACTTAGCCAAAGTGTTGTTTTGATATTGTCGATCCTTCTGTTTGCCCAGAGCTGCCCCAGATGTTTGCGTAGTGTTTAGAGTGGAAACCTGTCTCACAATGTCAACCAAGCAGACAGCAGAGGACACCTAGGATCAACACCAGCAATAGTCTCAAATGGGCTTTGTGTCTTCATGGAAAACATTTCAGACACAGTGAAAAGCATCTGTTCACTGAGTGCACTGTTGGCCTTTTGTGCATTTCAAATGATTTAAGTCTATTTTATGAATACAACCTTCGTGGTGATTGTGTTGAGAGTTGTACCTGAGTCACACAGAGGCAAATTACAGTCAATGAAGAAAACATTGCTTTGGCCTCAATAAGCAGGAATCTTCCCAAAGTCAAAACAACCACAGCTTAGAAAAGGAAAGTATGCCTGCTATTGAGTTGTCTGCTTAAATCACTTTGGAGCTTATCAATTACATTAAGTTATTTAGTTTCTTTTAAAACAATCCAAATATATATAATCTAGTCCCTCTACGAAAGGAAACTTTTTTGTGGCCATTGGCACCATTCCTGTATGAGGTACACATACTCTGTAAAGTCACATTGGCAGTATCATAAAAAATCCATTCTGTTGTATATCAATATGAAGAAAATGAAAATAATATACTGTTTATCACAGTTTTCAGGAATGCCCTTGTGAGCATCTGTTGCAGAGGAATGCCCCAGAATACCTTGGAATTGGGTATATCAGTTAGATAGTTTGGTTAATGAACATTAATAGTGCCGTACCGAACTCCAAGGGCCGGTGCTCCATGCAGCATCTTGAGGACAAGCATGTGTGTTACACAGCTCACGATCTGGAGGCTTATCCAGAATTTCACAGCTCAGATCTGGAAATTGTTCACCACTGGGCCTCTGACACACCACCAGTCTTGTTTGCAAGCCTCCACCACACGGCTTAGAACACTGCAACAAGGAAAAGGAAGGCTACAGTTATTTTGTCTAAAGAGCCAATGGCAAATTTTCTTTTCCCATAAGAAATATTTCTTAGTTGAACTCTATTTTGGCACAGGGCAAGGTAAGTCTCTAGACAGAACCACACTGAATTATCCAAATGAATATCTACAACAGCTCTCTACCTCAGTGGTAGGTATATTTTACTGCATGCTACCTCTTCGCCTACACTCAATGCCTATGATCTCATCAAGAGGAAAGAATAATTATTTGCCCTATTTTACATATGGGGCAACTAAGCTTAAAAGCGGTTAATTAACTTGATCAAGGTCAATTGAATAACAAGCATTTAGGATAGGATTACAGTATTCAAAACCAAAAATCAAATATCCAAAAACCCACCCAGTGACACATAAAAGAAATAATGACTTAGCCAGTTTTATTTCCTGGAAACTTTTAAGAAGCTATCACCAACCTTTGGCTATTCTGTAACTTCAATCTCCAAAGACCTTTACGATGTCAAAATATTTTATGTTATCTTTGAATCTTAGAATAACTATGACTTTCCCTGAAAATGAATAAACAGCGTGATGGGAATGTTGGATCAAGTTCTGACTCCTGTCCAGATCCAAACTTTTGAGGCAGGAACAAGTTGTATTTCTTGGATAGGAAACTGCTGTGCTCACATCCAGGAACACTGACATTTGCTTTCCCTGCTGTGTCAAGGCCAGATCTCCCACAGAATGTGGAATAATCTGGTCCGTGCTGAAAGCAAGCATCCCAGTGAATGCGTGTACTCTCCTGGCTTCAGTCCAATTACAGAAGCTTAATCATGGGTCCCACAGGACAAAACGTTTTGAGCAGTTTTGGGAAAGCCATACTACATGACTCGCAAAGCCTGACTCTCCCTTCCTGCCTTTGAGCCAAGCCCTCCAGAATGACGCACTCTCAACGAAAGTCAACAAAAATCTCTGCAATGACTGCCCATGACTACTGGGTTACGTGTATGAAACTATGAAATGTGAACATATGATTTCCATTAGGCAGGAGGGTGCACTAATGTGCCTGCTCATCTCATTTGTCTTTTTCCCCTCTTGGCACTGGAATCTCCAAGATGTTAATCCTCATGTTTTATTTTATAAATTTTACAGTCAAGATAGAACTCAACAAACTTTAAATATGTGATCTCCCTGTAAATTCAAGAGAAAAAAACAATTAAGTATATAAGTCCTACATGTAATAGTAGCTCAATAGCCCATTTAATAATGATAGTAATACTAATGATAATAATTGTTACTAATAATAATTATCATTTTTATCATAGCAGTTATCTTTGCTTGAAGGCTATGTGATAGGCATTTGATATGCACCATCTCATATAATGGCCACGAATACCATGAATTTGATGCCATTATCATCCCCATTATAGAAGAGGATGCGGATGTTTGGCAAAGTTACATTTTGCCAAGGCCACGTGGCTTATATGAGTCAGGGTTGGGAATGGTACCCAATTTTCTCTGGTTCAAATACTCTGCTGTCCTTCATCAGTCATATTCTTTAAAAAGGTCTAAAAAGTAAGAACAGGCAACTCTTTAGGAAGGTCTAAGAAGTAACAGCTAAAGAATTTCACTATTTGAGAATATATGCTAATTATTTACTTCATGTTTAAAAGGAGTCACCTTTGATGGGAAAAATAGCCCTCATTCATTCTGGTTTCATTGGGGGTTTAAAATAATGGGAGACATTACGCTATGAGAATAAGAGTGTATCACAAACACCCCAAAACTCTGAAGAAGATGTCAAAATTTCCGTTAACTAATTTAACACATATTTTCAATCACTTTACAGGCCTCCATTTTTTTTTTTTAACTAGCAGAGGTTAACAATTTAAATTAACATTTATCTGCATTCTTTCCTAATTTTCCTCTCCAATGTAATCAAGCTGTCTATATAATTAGTCTTGAACGCACTTTTAAAGTAGTTTAGCATTAAGACAGGTCTCCTAGTTAATCTCAAATCAAGAAGCTTTCACTGGAGGTAATTCTTCTTCCTTCAAATAAACTATGAACAATAACACAGTTTGGTCAAGCAAAATTACTCTATTTTTTTCCCAAAGGATGTATAAACAGACTTTCACGCTCACCTTTCCCCAGTTACCATAAGCCCACTGAGGACAGGGCCCAGACTCGCAGGCTCGCTGCTCCTCGGGTTTGATTCTCTCCACACAGTCACTTGCGGGGTATCCGTTCTCATCCTGACACACAACGACACGCCGCTGCCACCCGCCAGCACAGGTACTAGAACACTGAACACATCGGACATCAGTCAACAGGTTAATCCCCACTTCCATGTCCACTTTAGGGTCACAAAGAACAGTTGACTGCAAGGTCAGAGACAAAAGTGACAGAAATCATCCACAATGGACAGAGAGCCGTTGTGAGATGGTCCCTCCTGTGGGGTTGTTGGTTGTAGAAGTCTTACAATAAACACCTGGAGGGCAGAAACATGGCTTCTCCTTTGCACACTTTAGGCCTTGAGTAGGTGTTCAGTAAATGTCTAATGTAGGTGTTTGGTAAATGCCGGTGTTCAGAAAATGTCTACTGAGTGATAATGTGTTGTGATTTCCAAAGCAGCCTTATTTATGGTCTTCCTTTATCTTCCCTGAATTTCTGACAGGTACATAGGTGTTGAATGACATCACAGTCTATTGAGACATTCTTTTCTTTTCAAAACTCCAAGTGCTTATTTAGAACCAATATTTGACTTCCCTTTCAACACAGGCATCAATTTACACGGCTTAACTAGTAGCCAGTTGTTGAAATTAAGCTTTCATATTAACTGATTCACTTATATGGAACACCACTTCGACATCATTTCTCACAGGTAACGATGCCATCTCTCCCTTCATAATAGGGTCTACTTTAGTGGCTGATGGTAGCAAGATTTATTTTCTTTCTTTCTGTATATTTCCCAGTGACCTTCCTTGAATTTCATATGGACAACCCTCTCTTCGAATGGCCGTTCAGCCTAGCATCCCCCTCATGGTTGTCACAGAATCATGTTTGCATTTCAGCTAATTTCCCACACAAGCTTCTCATAGCTCTTTTACTTATCTACATCTTGAGTGTTTTTTCCATAACTTTGTTATCTTTTGAAACCCAATGTGTTTGCTAGTATCCTTCACTCTGGTGCTTAACAGTTTGCCTATAAAATAACCATCTAGTTCTCAAAGCAATACAATTCCCACGAGTTATCACATCAAACTGCATTTGCAACAATGTTTTGAGTTCCAGGTTCTAATGGCTGCTTTGTGCTTTCTATCACACCTCAGCTCACACCTGTGTTATTTCAAAATACCTGTAAATGCTGCTTTTTGCTGGTCAGCCCCTTCCATATAATGATGTGAATATATTTTGCTTATCATATTGGACCTCAGTTCGATTTCCCTACCTATGCTTGTCAAATTATGAGAGGTTTAAAAATACATTGAGTTTAATTTTAAAATATGCATAGAGTAAGAAAATAGATTTATGAATTCTGAGAAAATATTTAGGTAATTTTTGATTTAGGTGAATTTTGAATGTTTTAAAATATTCTACCTCTATTCTCAGATGGTTCTGGTATACTTTAAACTTGAAAATATTTGTTTTCTACTTTTGAAATAGCTTAGTCCATAATAAAAACACAGAGAACTATTATTTTAATTGGCTTTGTCTGGGGACCAGAATTTAAAATGTTTGGAAGGAACTTCCATATTATAAATAGATTTGGAATATATATATTTTGGCCCTTGAATTTTTCCCTTCATAATGAAATCTTGTGTTATTCTTTTATTATGTTTCCTGTGAGTTCATGGCCCAACGAAATGGTAAACTCCTTCAGGGAGAGCTCTGTCATAACTCATAGCCCTGTTAACTCCCACAGCACTGGCCACAGGATTTATTGCCTGGTCCCATTCAAGTTTCTGGAAGTAGCAGCTCTATAAACCACATTCTACCTTCTCTTCAATATGGCCTACTGGAGCAAGGATGGATACCTGATCCAAGACCAACTAATCCATGGCTGCCCATTGACCAATCAGATGTTTCCTCCTGGGGATCTGACCAAAGAGATGGAGATAGTGCTTATCTGGGGCCAAGCAATTGGACTGCACAGCCCTGAAACTGCACTGCACAGTTCCAAACCCACGGTCAGCATAGGTCTTACCCTCCCCCACACAGGTTCAGTGTTGGACCTGATCTTCTCCAGGTTCACGTCTGTCTTTTTTTGATTAACAGGGATTTTTAGTTCAAGGCCTATGTTGCAGAATTTCACTCTGAACTTCTTTTGTTGACAATTTTCCTATGTTCTTTAGATGACATATTTTTCTAGGCAGGTATTTCTTTGAACAAACCCTGCACCTATCATCCCCACTGGACAAAACAAGGATAAATGGCCATTAAAGAAGCAAGAGGTAGTGGACATCTGCTTTTCTTACCTGCCTCATATACTCACCCTACACCTGGCAGCCCAATTCTCCTGTAAAGAACCATTCCTCCCCCAGTGGATGCCGCCTGGGTGGGACTGTCTACTACAGGCCTCTGCCCTGCCCTGCTCAAGGTGTGAGCAAGTGGAACAAGCCGGACAATCAAACTTTCCTGGGAATTTGAATCCTGAGTAGAGTAACACAAGGGTGGTTCAGAGGTAAAGGGGTTCACTAATATAGAAACTCTTTAAAGAAGTTATCCTTTAGTTACTGCTCCACCTAGAGCAGGATTTGGCAAACCACAGTCTGGAAGTCAAATTTGGCCCACAACCTGTTTTTATAAACAAAGTTTTATTGGAACGCAGCCATGCCTATTGGTTTACTGTCTGTGCCTGCTTTTGCGCTGCAGCAGCAGAGCTGGTTAGTTCTGACAGAGACTGTATGGTCCACAAAGATCAGAACGTTGTCTGTCTGTCCCCTTGCAGAAAAAAATTGGCAAGACCTGAGCTAGATCTCTGAAGATGCACGGGCCTCTGTCTGTCACGGGGCTAAATGAACACTTTTGTTCATTTTGGTTTCCATTGAAAGAGTCAGTTTCTTTTCTTTTGCTTGCAACCAGACCCCAAACTGATAATACATGGAAAGCCTCATATAGAGTTCAAGTTTATGCAGAAGTCTACTGTAAAATGAGGCTCTTCCTCCAGAACCCAGTGTAAACTTGAGATTCCCTCTCTTTAGTGCTTATGAGTCTCTGCTGCCTTTTCTGCCACAGATGGCACACACGTACAGTTTGTGTGCTGTCTCACGCAAGGGTGCAGGCACATCCCGCACACTTCTGGGCAGAGGTCAGGCATTACAGGTGAGGCCTGAAAGATCACATTGCCCAACTTCAGCCTTATTTAAATTAGAAAAAAAATCACCAAACAAAAAACAGGAACAATGGGGAAAAGAATGGTGTTGCCCATTGCTGCAAAAAGGTTACCTAATCCCCCCTAATTGGGAATTTTGCCTGGGGCAGAATCATTCAGTTTCAAAGGAATGCATCACTCCTAAATGCAGCCCTAAATAAAAGCAGCTTTAAAATGTTTTTTAAAAAGTTCTAGTGCTGTCACTAGAACACATGTACAAGTTCTGAATTTTTCAATCAGAAAAATTGTGGGACACTTAGTGATTAGTCATCCTTTGATTTCTCAGAACCAAAGTTGTTTCTGAGCCAGATGAAGGAACATAAAGAGGAAAGCAAGCCAGGGGAATAAGATGCAGAAGGTCCCTCCAACTTGGCAGCTATACAATGGACACTCGCAAACATGCAGCGGCTAATCAGAATTCCTAGGAAAGTCAGTCTGATTTACGGAAACAATCAGGTGAAAAACAGTCTCTTTCTAATGCTTTTTAGTCCAGAAATAATTAATCACAATTAGCAGTACTACAAGGAAACGGACAGTAAACAATTTAAAAGAAGACCCCAGAGTGACAAATAAACCCTTAACCCTCACACCAACCAGGGCCGGTGCTTCCTCCCCCTGCCTGAAATTCCATTCCACATGGCCAATATTCCACAATGTAACAATTTTTATTGGAAAATTATTTGCAAAAAATTAAGAACATTCAAAAGCATATTTGTTTTGAATATTAAATATTTTTCAAGGTCTTCCTATTTTGAAGGACAAAGGTTATTGCTGACACCTATTAAGGTCTCACTCTGTGGCAGGCAGAGTGCAAAGCACTTTATTTGCATCACTGCATTTAATTCTTACAACCCAGGAAAGCCAGAATTATGGCTCACTTTGTTTTACAGATGACAAAACAGAGGCTTGAAGAGCAGAGGGGTCCTGCCAAAGCCCACAAGTTACAGTACTTCTCCTCTATTCACAGCTTTTACCTAGCCTCCTGTGTCTCCCCACCCCATCCAGGACCATGACCTACTGCTACAAATTACACAGCAGCCGTGCCACTTTGACATTACACTCATCTGGAAAATAGCAAGAAGGAAAATGACATTCATTAAGAGCCCCCTTTCAGCAAAGTTCCTCTGCCTTTTTAATTTCACTGCAGGTAAGAACGGCCAGTGCTGCCTCCAGGCTCACTCATCATGGCCTTCACAGTCCCTCTCAGGAGGCCGCCAGATCATGTCACCCAGCAGTGACACCCCATTCTCCACCCAGTTGAGGTGGTTTATAGGTGCATGCAGATAGCATCATGAGGCACTTTTTCAGGGGCTGCAATTTACCCACTGCGGTTGATCCCAAAACAGGTGAAAATGCATGTCAATCCTTTGTGAAAAAAATGCTTCAAAGGTGTTTCTAGTCTATTTTTCCCCAAACAGTGCCTCCAGTGAAAGAGAAGAAGGCAAGTTAGGAAAAGACCTCAGTAAATACTCACTGCTCCCCAGGGTCCAGTCCTCCACTGATTTCCACCAAGCACATGGGTTTGGCTAGGGCTGAAGCTCCTGGGGTGATAACCCACATTTTGAAAAGGGTTTTGAGCCAGGACACTGTCTGGGGTCCGTTGAGGGCATGGTGACATGAAACAGTCTTGGCTGGTTTCTGGGATATAATCTGGGTCACACTTGCTTTGATCAATCACATGGTCACTGTAGTTGACACATACCACTTGCCGGGTTGTTCTACCTTGCCCGCATGTCACAGAACACTATGTTGAATGTTCAGAAAAAGAAAGGATCAGTCATAAATTCATGAATGTGCATTTTTTTGTAAATTGCTCACTACTCACCAGGTTAATCAGGTCAAAAAAATTGGTATTATCCTTGATTCCTCCCTTTTCTTCCCGCCCCATAGCCTTTACATTGAGAAATCACGTCAGCTCAGTGTTCAGAATACACACTTCTCACCACCTCCACCATGACCCCTCCAGGCCAAGCAATCATCTTCGTTTGCCAAAACTATTGTAATGGCCTTTCATCTGGGTTCCTGCTCATAACCTTGATCCCACCCCCTAAGTCTGCCATCTACATATCACAAACAGTGACCCTTGCAAACAAAAGTCAGATCATGTGACTCCCAAATTCACTTTGGATGTTATTGGATGTCCAAAGTCCTTACTTGAACTGGGAGACCCCAACGATACGGTCACTGGCTGTCCCTTTCACTCACCACCTGCCACCCTCCACTCACTGCATGCCAGCCACGCTGGCCTTACGGATTTTTTTTAGCATGCCAAGAATGCTCATATCTCAGGTCTGCATATCTGCTGTACCTTCTGCTGTACCACAGGAATATCCATGTGGCTTACTCCCTCACTTAGTTTAGTCCTGCTCAATCAAGGCCTGCCCTTTTCTGACCACCCTGTCTGAAAGGACAACCATCTTTCTCTATGCCAGTACTCTGGGGACTTTTCTCTAATACTTATCTGTACCTGTTGCTTATCATATATCTATTTCTTTCTTTCCTCAGGGCCTGGAATCTCCTTTGGACTATTCTCCATGAAGGTAAGGACTTTATTATTTGTTGTTCACTGCTTTTTGTACAGCAAGCTTTATCAAATACCTAGTGAGTAAATAGATGTACCTGATATCTGTCTGTCTGTCTGTATGTTTGGAGGCGCAAGGCATGAGAATGAGATTATCTACCATTTGTTGAGCACCCACTTTCTGCTAAATATTTAACATATATAATCTCAAATAATCCACACAACATCCTTGAAGGTAGGTATTTTTTGGTCTTCTTTGAGGAGCAGAAGAAATGAAGTCTTAAAGACTTTAACCAGACAGCTTAAGGTCATGCAGCCAGTAAATGTCAACATCTGAATGTTTACACAGCTCTCTTTGAATCTATCTCTCAAATTATATGTATATGTTATGATATCTATTGACATATTAGTCTCCATTTTCCTTGTGATGTCTCCTCACCTATCCTAAGCTTTGTATTTCCTGGACTCTGTGGTTTTGGCAAGGCAGAGAGCAGGAACTGCCTGAGACAAAGGTTTTTTCTACTTCTACAAAATCCCATAGATGGTGCTTGGTGTGCATAGAGGCCTGGTGCAAAGCACTCTATGAAGATTCTCACTTTTTACTCTTGGCAGGAAGGCCAAGAGCCACTGGACTCCGAGAGACCATAGGATGCAGGAGACACCCAGACTCGGGGTGAAAGGCCATCTTCATACTCCTCCCTTCATCTTTGCCGCCTTTGTTACTCTACACACCTACTGCATTCTCATGTGACTCAATTAAGATTGGCTTTCCAATAAGCCCAACAGGACAGGGGCTTAAGTAGATTTTAAATTGACTGACACGTTTTTTAAAAATGTGCATTTCTTATACATCTGGCTACGATTTATACCAGCTGCACATACACGAAGCACGATAATTTAAATCCCAATCTAAATTTAAGTGCAATTCTAAAGTGTTACCCATTGACATCTGAGACCAGTTACAATTACCCCCTTTACTGTGCCCCAATCCTCTCCCAAGTCCAAAGAACGCATTTGCTTACAGGGCTCCAGTCCAAAGCCTTCCACTGGCCACAGGGAGTCACAAAACATTCTTTCTCTGCCACTGGTCTAGGCAGGGTTATACAGGCTCTCTCATCAGCCACAGAGCCGTCTTCATCCCGGCAGCTGACATATCTCATCTGGGTACCTTTTCCGCAAGTGGCTGAGCACTGGGTGTTGGAATAAAATAACGTAGAGTGTTATTTGAATCAGTTGCTAACTGGATAGCAATCCATTTTATGGTCATGTCAGAGAACACCTTCTTCACCCTCCACCCCTTCAACTTCTACCATTCTATTTCTTACTGGAGTCCAAGACCCAAATCGCCACTGGGTTCTGGGTGCACTGTGTACATTTCTTCTTGCTTCCGGGACAGCTGGGAGAGGGTTGCAGGGTGGTAATTCACAGTCCTCGATGGGAAAAGGGGGGAAAGCCAGTTACCTTTATGTCAATGCACACTTTTCATGGTCATGGCATATAAAAATATAAGAACTAAAAATTCTAAGACCTCAGGGATCTTTTCATACAGGAAGAAATGATTTACATGCTGCAGCTGTGGGCCTGCCCTCTAGTCCAGTGGATATTATAGAGCAGTTTAGAGAGAAACACATGTGTGGAATCTTTAAGGGAGTTGCTGAGTCCTTACTTCATGACTTCTCTGATGTAGTAGCTAATATTTCCCAGGCATTTATAATGTGGTGGTTTGGAATACTGTAATAAAAATAAAGGTGACACAATGCACGAGTTGTGTTTGATTAATTGATCAGCAATGACACAACTGCCAGCTGCACATACACGAAGACGCTGCCATCTTCATTTAGTTTTTTGCCACATTTCATCCATAAACAACACGTGTTGGCATGCAGGAGACTAAGGGTACTCAAGACAGAGGCAGTGCATTGCCAGATGGAGCCTCGGAGCATGAGTTCTGGAGAAAGTCTGGGTTCAAATCCTCTCTTCAGCAGTTGGCAAAGCTGATGTATAAACCCAAGTCTTCCCTTTACATAAATGATGCCAAAATCAAGGCCCACATAACGTAGTGTGCTGGTAAGTGATTATCAACTAGCTCTCTTGAGAAAAAAGATGTGCATGTGTGTGTGTAGATAGATATGAATATACACATATATGTTTATATACGTACATATATGCTCATTATAAATTGTATTGATATAAAGAATGTGTAGCACACAACTTGCATATAACAATAAAATGTATAACTGGTCACTTAAAATTCCACACAGTCAATTGATTCTCACAGAATAGTTCTGTTGATTGTTGCTGAACTCTTGAATCTGTTGACAAACTATGGTTGTAAGTGCTAGACAAGCGTCACTCTGACATAAATGTTAGTTGATGTCTTGTTTACTTTTAAGAGTAAGATGAAAGTGAAATAATGAAGATGTATGTAAGAACTTTACTCATTCATCAATGACATGAATGATTCCTTTGCAAATACCAGAAAAACATTTTCTTAATTTTTTGTGCTATTCACAGTGTAACAGCTGCAGACATGATACTCTTTAAGTTTAATTTTCATTATTAATATTTTCTCCATCACCTTTGGTGCCTAAATAATCAACAAAACAATAAGCAAAACCCTGAAATATATGGTATTTACTGACTTCTGTGCTGTAAATACTCTCACCATAGCCAATTTCTAGCTACCAATTTGATGTCAAGTTGGGAAGAGAGGTACAGTCACTCGCCATTACATAGTATTTCCATCATACAGAGACACACATGTAAATAACCTCAAGGGCATAGATAACAGTAAAATGTAGGAACAAGCCAGCACGCTGCTGCCTGAACACATGTGACTCTGTTTGCTGAACCCTAATTGAAATTATTTTTAAAAACTAAGTTCAAAGAAAACAAGACCAAACAATCAACATTTGCCATCCAATAAAAATCAGGATCAAACCTACATACATTTCAATGACCAGATAACAAAAAACGTGGTACATCAAAATATTAGATTTAAAATATAACAAATAAGTAAATCCAGAATAATTTAATCAACAGTTTTCTCCTCCTACCTACTTACCTAGAAAAAGACTTCACCTTGACCGAAGTTCTTGGAAGCTTTAGCATCTCAGTGCACAAAGGTAACAACTGAGTTGAATGAAAAAGACTTACCTGGGTCTCAGTGGGCCTGGCTGCGGCATTGCAGACATCGTCATCTACCTCTGACAGGTAAGTCCTAACGATGCATTTCACTGTTCGGAACTGGTATCCCTGTCCACAAGTGACACTGCACTGGGGGAAAGAAATAAAACAAAAGCATGCATAATTCAGCAAAATTTCTATTTCCCTTACTTTTTACATGACATTCTATATGAGAAAAATTATTTCCATCATTGTGGACCAGAAGGTAGGCATCCAACGAAATCCATTAAAATTAGGCGATCCTGCTCTATACATATTATACTGATCAATCATCACTCTAATATTTGAAATTATTTATACCTTCACTGGAATTTTATTTGTAGGAGTTTAGTTCCTTAACTGTGAACTCACAGAAAAAGGAGAGTACATTTCAATCACTTGTATATCTTCTGCTCTATAGCTACCAGAACCACAAAAAACAGTAGGGTGGTTCCTCAAAAAATTAAACATAGAATTGTCTATAACTCAACAATTCCACTTTTGAGTATATATCCAAAAGAATTAAAAGCAGAGTCTCAGAGAGATATTAATACACTCACTTGTTTATAGCAGCATTATTCACAATAGCCAAAAGGTGAAAGCAACCTAAATGGCCATCGACAGATAAATGCATAAACAAAGTGTGATAGATACATACAGTGGATTATTATTCAGCCTCAAAAATTTTAGGAAGAAAATTCTGACATTTGCTACAACATGGGTAAACCAAGAGGATATTATGCTAATTGAAACAATCCAGTCACAACAGGACAAATACTGTTTGATTCTACTTCTAGAGGTACCAGAATAGTCAAGTTCATAGAGATGGAAAGTAGAATGGTGGTTGCCAGGGGCTGGGTGGAGGACGAATGGGCAGTTAGTTAATGGACAAAGTTTTCATTTTGCAAGATGAAAAGTTCTGGATATTAGTTGTACAGCAATAGAAATATACTTAACACCATTGAACCATATACTTAAAGCGGTTAGAACAGTAAATTTTAAAGTCATCTGTATTTTTACCACAATTACAAATTTTTAAATAATGGGCAAAGAACTTGAATAAGCATTTCCCCAAAGGAGATTCATAAATGGCCAATAAACACATGAAAAGATGGTCAACAACTCCTTAGGGAAATACAAGTAAAAACCTTAGGAGGGTCATAATTAAAAAGGAGGAAAATAAGAGCTGTTCGCAAGAATGTATATAAATTGGACCCTTTGTGTATCGCTGGCAGAAATATAAAAGGGTGCACATCCTGTGGAAAACTGTTTGGCAGTTAAAAAGTTAAACATAGAATGATCAAGTGGCCCGTCGATGGCTCTCTTGGGTATATACCCAAAAGAACTGAAATTAGGTACTAAAGAGAACACTCATACAGGAATATTCATAGCAGCACTATACAGAATAGCCAAGAGGTGTGGATAACCCAAATGTCCAGTGGGGGATCACTGGGTAAACAAATGTGCTATATCCACACAATGGAGCATCACACAGCCATACAAAGGGACAAAAAAAAGACGGATGCTGTAATGTGGCTACTACAACCACACTGTCTGCTATAACCGTAAAAACATCGTGTTACACGAAAGAGCCAGACACAAAAGGTCCCACATTGCATGATTCCATTTATGTGAAATACTTGGAAAAAGTAAATCCATGGAGGAAGAAGGCAGACTGTGGACTGCAGGGTCTAAAGCAAGAGCAAATGGGAAATAACTGCTTAGTGAGTATTCTGGGGGGATGAAAATGTTTTGGAACTAGATAAAGGTGGTGGCTGCATGACATTATGAATGTACTAAATGACACTGATTTGTTTACACTGAAATGGTTAATTTTGTACATGAGTTTTACTTCAAACAAAAAAAACACAAATATAATCTTAATATTAGTTTTAAAAAGAAAATCAAACCTATTAATAATAGTAATTTCTGTAGTATAGAGTTACAAGTATGTTTGTTTTCTTCTTTTTGCTAAATAACATTTTACAAAATTTTTCTTATGAACAGGCATTACTCTTAAACAATATTTTAAAACACAGTTTGTTGCCCTGAACTGCATGTTCAGGCAAAGGAAGAACAAATCTCTGGTTAGGATTGGCCTGGTGTGGACAAGGGTAAAAAATCAGCCCACCAGTTCTAAAAGATGTTATATTCAGATCTTAACAGTGCCCCTGAGCTGTGCATTTTTCCTCTTACTATTCCCCAAGAGTTATGCAGATGGAGACGAAAAGGAGGCAAGATTTGAAGTGTATGTGGACTCTCCCTGTTTATGCAGAGTGATCAGACCTTTTGACTAGGGATGCTGTGCAATGGGGAAGATTTGGAAAAGTGTCCATGCTAATGACAAAAAGTGCCAGGGAGTAACAATAAAGGTGCTCCCTTTACTGCAGCCACACTGGAAATGAAGATGCAAGCGAGACAATGGAAGTGGCTGAGACTGTGACTGGACAGGGTGGAGGAAGAGTCATTCTTCAAGATACTATGTAAGTGACAGCAAGTAGCTGCTTTGCTTCTCCTGGGAACCCGGAGAGCTACTTAAATAGCACCAGAATGCTTTTTGCTTCTATATTGGGAAGGACTTAATTTCAAGAGTAGTGGCTTCTCTAATGCAAGCCCAAGAGACACTTTCATTCTGTCCTTTAAGAATAGGTCTAGTTAAGACTTAAAACTTACAGACAAGGGGCTCAGGAGAAATTCTTGCAAGTGAGATAATTCTGCAGCCTTTGATCTAATTAACTTGTTTGAAGAGTCTGACTTATTCATAAGAGGTGAGCTTTGGAAACATTGGGAGCCAAAATTCCCACCCAAATTCCAGTCCAGACCCTTCTGCCAAAGACACTGGGGCTGGATCCTGTTTTCTACAACAGAAGCATAGGGGCAAACTAGAAAACAACATCAGATAGACTCAAGATCTGCTGTGAATTGTTCAAATGTTCATGTCTCAATCCAGCTTTAATCAAGAGTGAAGATATGCACGTGGGGCTGGAAAAGGGGTAATCAGCAGCAGGAGGGCAAGAGGCAACCCCGGCAAGTGTGATGAAATGGTTGCAGAGTTTCTCTTGCTTTGACACAGAGTCATGAAGGTATAGCGCCTGTCACAGACACAGCAGTGAAATCCCTGGTGCTGGAACGCCCGGCTGTAAGCCCTCTCCAGATAAAGAGGAAAGAATGTAGTTAAGAACTTTATCATTTGAAATACCTGTCCCCAGGGACCTGCCTGCCAGGACGCACATTCTGGCTGCTGACAGGTCTGTATGGAAGCCGGCTTGGTCTCAGGGTCGCAGATTCTATCGTTTAATCGATCTTCACCGAACTGACACCAGACCTGACGGTGCTTGTGCCCTTTCCCGCAGGTGACCAGGCACTGGAATGAAAGCACAGCCAGTCAGGCTCAGTTCTGGACAATGTGGTGTGGGTCCTGGGGTTGTTCATGGATTAACAAGAGCAGGTGTGCCCTCTTCTCACAGCAATTCCTCTCTCTTACAGCAATTTGTAAATATATCAAAGCTTCATTCACTGATTCACTCATTCATTCATTCTGTATTTATATAGGCTCTGGGCCAGTTTCAAGCACAGAATAAACTTGACACAGCACCATGAAATACTGAAGAACAGCAGTTATAGTTTCCTAGAATGGAGTTAAGTGTAGGGAATTCATGAGTCAGACCAACCTGGGTTTTAATCCAGAGGTCATGTGACCTCTCTATACCTCAGTTTTCTCATCTGTGCCATGGGAACAGTAGTGCCTACTGCAAACAATTGTGAAAACTAAATGATAATGACTCCAAGTAAAGTGCTCAGCACATGCTCATTTAATAAATATTAAATATAATCACCGTTATTGTCTATGCTCATTATAAAAACACTTGAAAATGTTTGATATTCCCAGCTTCTACTTTATCAAGCATTCTTGCAAAAGTTTGTTACTTAATTTGAAGTGATACTTTAGATAATATTAGCTATCTAAGAAAAATAAACCCACTACCTTCTTTCATCTTTTTAAAAACAATACTAGAGTTTAAGCTAAGGCAGCTTGTTAACAAAGAATGAAAGCACTAAGTTTATTGTTAATTTGTCCAGGAATCAGACACTGTTACTTGTCTGCCATTAAACGGGCTATAATAGTATCCTTTTAAGACTCACATTTTATTTGATGCTGAAAATAAAGTTACTCTGTATTTTCGTGGATGAGATAAGGGCATGAAAGCAGAAGCTGTTAACAGGAAACACCTCCTTCCTCACATTCCTGGCATTGCCCACAAATAAGGAAACTTCAGTTTTCCTTCTACTCGCTCTCCAGAAGGAAGGTGGGAGGAGTCATCTGCCCAGTGAGACTCTCATGGGACTGTGTTAATAGTGAGGGCTAACACTAGCATGAAGGCCAGAAAGAGGCTCTAGCATCTTCGTCTAGCTATTGTGGGGCCACCTGTGCTCAGTAATGAAGGGTTCACCTTGTGCTTCATAAGGTAAGGGGTGAGAAAGGCATAAATCTGGAATACTCAGCCTGGTCCTTTCCCTTTTCCAAGTTTCCACTAGCAACTGGATGGTTAAGTCAAATAAGTGATTCACTGGTGTCTAATTCTCCTACTTTATTTTTATTATTTTAAAAACGTGTTCAATTAGAGTTGTCTCCATTTTCCTCCATTACTCTCCCCTGCCCTACCCACCCCCCTTCTACATTCAATCCTCTCCCCACCCCATTGTCTTAATTCTCCTAATTCTCCTATTTTAAAGATGAGGAAGTAGGACACCTCGTTATTTACTTTAGATCTAAGCCGGTGCAGCTTTGTAATGACTAAAGCCTCGATTCCCTTTACAGTGGCTTAGCTAGAGCTCAAAGAGGAGAGGAAGTGAGGGACTGGAACTTCAAAGTCACCAACAAAAGCTGCTGTGGTGGGCAATCCAGCTAAAACCACTGTGCCTCTGAAGTTGCAAGTGGACCAGTCACATCCAGTATGGCAGTCATGGAGTGAGTAGAAGACTAGAGCTGCTGTTTCCTCAACGGGAGAAGGGAGAAAGGTACAGCAGGTTTAAACTTGAACAGCCCTGGGGAGGACTTGGAATTAGAGTATCAAGGATGACCTAGGGGAAATAACAGCCCTCCCATCTCACCTCTGACCAGTCTCCCGATTTCCATTGTGGACAAGGTAACTCATTGCACCTCTGAAAGGTGACTTTGTCTTGATGTATGCATTTGCTATCATCTAGGACATCATTTTGTGTGTTGACACAAATAGCCCTTCTCCTCTGGATTCCACCACCACAGCTTTCAGAACACTGAAAAGACAAATATGAAATAAAACAGAGTTTCTTATCAAGCATGCCTCAAGATCCTGGCTAGGCTGGCTTGTCTCTGCCAGACCTTAGAAACAACTAACCAACCAATCAACCAACCAGCCATCCTTGGTCAATTCTAGTTGTTATTTTGGGACGATCTGTTCATGTCATCAATTTATTTGCCAGATTTATAATGAAGTCAGTATTAGTGAATGGACAAAGAAAAACAAAATCGGCAATGGCCTATGGGGTATGGAAAAAGTTATTGATTGATTTGGTCTACCATTATCAATTTTCCACATGTCATGGCCACGTCGGGCATTACAAATTAATTCTGGTACTCTTTTTCCATACAGCTAAAACAGAGCTTCTCAACACAGCCCTAATGAATGAATTAGTTGATTCATCGCCATCAACTAATCAGAATTAGCATTCAAGAAGAAGAATCTCTTTTAGAGAGAACCAACTTACTTCAGTCCAAGCAGAATAGCGCCAGCCTCCTGTGTTACATTCTCCTGAGCATTTTTCCTGGTTGCTTGGTTTGGAGTGACTGCTGCAAAAACTGTCATCAACCTTCTCAATCTTCCCATCTAGCCGGCTATATTTGGCACAGGAGATGTCTACTGTGCGATACCCTAGACCACACTGGGCGCTGCATTCACTCTTGCCCGCAACGTGCCACCTGCGCACAATGGGGAACCACCGAGAGTTCTGTTACGTGTCTTATCTGTACTTACCTGGTGCAAGACTCGAGTTCATTGTTTTTAACTCAAATACCATGAAACTCAAAGCCACAGTTAGCTACTGAAATCCCATTTTAAACTAACATATTCCTGTCTTTTTTCAGGAATTTTTCCTGGCTGCCAATGTACATGGAAGTCATGGAGTGATAACTAGAGGCTCTGTTTTTGTAAAGATTTTCCCCTGATACAGTCAATCTAAAATTCAAGGAAGAAAAAAACCCCACTGGAATTCAACAGAGGGGGAAAAAAGCAATTTTATGTTTAAAAGGTTCATGTTCCACAGCATTTCATTTATCAAGCAGGCTGCTTCTAATAGAGAACTACTGTTGGAAACTCTCCTCAGGAAATCTCCTTTATGTAGGCTTATGCCAGAAAGTGCTCAGTGAATGTCCTGTGAATTTAGAAAAGAATGGATAATGTGGGCTGTAATTGTGAATTTCAGTGTGCTAAATTGTGAGTAAAGGCCTTAAGTTCCTTGAAGACAAGGATCATAGTGTACACAATTCAATTATACATTTTTTTAAAAGAATCTTTATTTTCTTTTAGAGCAGTTTTGGGTCCGTGGTAAAGTTGAGAGGGAGGCACAGAGATTTCCCATAAGCCCCCTGCCCCGTCAGTAAACACAACCAACTCTCCTACCAGCACCCGCCCCAGAACGGCACGTTTGTTACAGTGGATGGACCTACACTGACACGTCGTTATCACCCAAAGTCCGTGGTTTACATTAAGGTTCACTTGCAGTGTTGTACATTCCAGGGATCTGGACAATGTCATACAGAGTATTTTCACTGCCTTAAAAATCCTCCATGTTCCACCTAGTCATTCATCACTGAATTATACATCTTTATAATTAGGTTTGAATATACAAATCTTTGTCACATACAGTGCCTTTTCATCTATAGCACCTGATAAGGAGCCTTTCTTGGCACACAGTAGGTGCTTAGAATGGGATAATAAATCGACTTGTTCTTTTGATGCCCAGGAACATGATCAGTGCTTATAATAATAATAATAATAAAAAGCTTAAACTGAATAGAATAATCCAAATAAATAACTTGAAATATATTGTGTTGATTAAATCTAACAATCAAAGATTACTTTCTTTATAGTCTTCATTTGGATTCACTCTTGATTGTTAATTCTATATTGTTCAGAAATTCAATTGTTTGGCAAACACCGATGCCCTAAGGATTCTCCCATCTACACCTGTCCTGGGCGAGGACTCAGGAAGAAAACAGGTGTGCTGGACACATGCTTATCTTGCAAATCCTCACAAATGCTCAAAAGTAGGCCAGAGTTGACCTACATTTCCATTTGGCATGTAAAGTGGGCTACCAACATTTTCTGTTCAAGTGATATAGTATATCGGGGATTTTGCTCTAACTGGAACATGTTAAATGAGGGAGAGTAAAACAATGCTTTATCTCATCCTGTCAAACTTTCATCTGGGTGAAGCCCCACTTCCTTAAGGAAGTAAGGCAAAAATATGGACCAACTCAGCAGAGGCATCTGGAACTTCAAGCTGCCATCTGACTCTTGATTGCCTTCTCTTTGCCTTCCTCACCATTTCCTTGTGGAATGGTTCTTGTCCATCCTGGATGAGGGAGGCAAGAGTCCTGCCTCTGCAGGAAAACATCCCAGCAGCTCAGGCTGGAAAAGTATGGTAGAGTCTCCATGACATTCACACAATCCCTGGAATTCGAGCAGAGAACCTGAAAAGTGTGAAAGCTCGTAACACTGCCTTGGGAAAGTTCTTCTCAAAAGTTATTATTTGGTTCATAGTCCCTCCCTGGAAGGTCATCTCAACTTCAGTGTTCTGAATTCATTCTGTTTTTTTCATGTAATGATGGTATTTTATTACCATATTTCAGAAAAGCAAAGTGTTTGCTAGAAAGTGGAGACAGAAAAAATGGGATGTGCAGCACTGTGGCATTAAATAATTTGGGGAGCTACTGAATTAAGCAGGGTTCTGCACTGCAGCGCTTCTCAGGGCCTTCACAGTGTTAAGCAGCGCTGTGAATGTCCACACAGGGGAGGGGGCCGTCAGTAAGGCTTTTCCAACACACCAGTCCGCCAAGGATCGTCTTGTGGGACTAAGTTCCACAAACATGCTTTGGGAAAAACTATTTTAGACTGTGACCAATTAGTAATAATCCTCTCTTCAGTCTTTCAGTTTTACACATAGCCACTTGGCAATAATTAGTACAAGTCACAATTATAGCAACTGTCAGGCAGACAGAAGAAAGACAAAACACCTTCTTTGGGCTCAGTTTGTTTCTTTGTATGTTTTTCTGTGAACAACTTTATTTTTCCAACAATCCATAAAAGCCATAAAGATATGAGCTTGAATGATGACAAATAAAAACCACCTTCTATTTAATTTTAGACATAAGCATACACCTGTCTAGTTGTTATTAGGCTTTAGAAGCTAATCCTAAATTTCCCTTTTCTTCCTTTCATTTTTAAATTCTTACTCATAAACTGTTGCTTGTACCAGACATTTCTACCAAAAAACATGGCTAAGATTCCTTCACCTTCTTTTCTTTAATCAGCTAGAGGTGCTACTATCATCAAAGGCTGTTCCCTGAGCTGCTGTGTTCCTTTGGTTTCAGTAGAGTCTAAGTATTTCTTTTTTAAGTTGAGTATAAAAAAAGGTAACTTTCTCTGAATGGGATATTTAGAATAGCAAATTTGATGTACCTACTATATGATGAAATAAGATTGTAAGCCCTGGTTTTACCTAGGTATTATGAAATAATTTTTAATTAAAGTTAGAGAATGAGTTATGGAATCAGAAAGAACTAGGTGTGAATGCAAGCTCTAACACTTTTTAGCTATTTACCCTAGGTAAGCAACTTAACTTTGCCAAGCTTCAGTGTCCTCATCTGTGAAAGGGGGGGAAATAGGATCCATTTCACAGGGCTACTAGGAAGATTATGAGGCATGGCATGCATAGTATTTAATATGCTGGTATGTGGCCCCCACTCATAAAAAGTAGCTATTACTACTACTATTGCTACTACTGCTACTACTACTACTACTACTACTACTACTACTACTACTACTACTACCACTTGGTGTTTTATTCACCAGCCAAATTCATGTATCACATACCGCCACATAAACCAGGAGTGTCAAACTCATTTTCACTGGGGGCCACATCAGCCTTGCAGTTGCCTTCAAAGGGCCAAAATAATTCTAGGACTTTATAAATGTAACTACTCCTTAACTGTTAAGGAGTTGAAATTACATTCGGCCCTTTGAAGGCAACCTCAAGGCTAATGTGGCCCCCGATGAAAATGAGTTTGACACCCCTGACATAAACCAGTAAAACAGTTTGAGGAGGTACCCAGTTGAGATCTCCCATACAATTCTACAGAAAAGGCTCATGGATTCAAGGTTACCTTTCAACATATTCACTTTCCAAAATTTGCTTTAATATTTGTTTTATATGTGAAAGCTTCCAGTGCTAGAGAGATTCTGGAGAACATTGGATTAGCTAGCACCATTACAAACTACATTGTGGCTTATTGTGGAATCTGTTTGAAGTGAAAAATTTTAGTTTCTTGAAGTAACAGTTCAAACATTATCTCCAGTGTGAAATTGTTGCTCCATGGGTAAACTCAAGCAGGGTTCTTAAAGAATCTTTTCTTTTTTTATGGTCATGTTCTAGTACTTGAAATGCTTTGCACAAACTTGCCGTCCCTACAGGTATAAGACATGCTTAGTGCTACAGGCAGGAGTCCCACAACATCTGCACTTACCATTCGAACCTGCCCCATCATCAGACTCTCCTGGTCTGATTCAGTGCGGAGATGACAGAGAAGGGGTCTCAGTGAGACAGAGAACAGGGATGGAGCAGAAAGCTCCTGGGAGTTATTTCTTTTCACAACGGAAGAAAAGCTACACAAAATAAAATCAATGAGTATCACTAATTATGCCCAAATTAAAAAAGAAAACAGCTTTCTCTAAGGTTTTAAGAATTCAAGCTCAAGGGTCAAACAGCACATTTAAACCCTGCCCTTTCACTAACTAGTTGTGTGACCTTGGGCAGTTTGCTTAACTTCTCTCAGCCTCTGCTTTCCTTATCTGTTACTTTATAATAATAATAATAATAATAATAATAATAATAATACTTATGTCATTGTGTTGTTTAGTAGGTTATTAATAAGATAACTATAGGACATTAATATAATATGATATTAATTAATTAATAAGATTTTATATATAAGAAGAGAACTATCTTATTAACATAAGACCATTAATGAGATAATATATAATTGTGAAAAATAGTCCTTAGTAAATGGTTGACTCTATTATTACTTGCAGAGTAGTTCTCACTCTGAATAATGTAATTATTATTGGTGTTACAATGATGTTTTCAGTGATAACTGATATTAGGCCAATGATAAAGTGTCGCCTTTCCCAGTTTATTGAGGGTGTGCTTCAAGGACTCTACCCACCAACTCAATGTTCCCCCTAAACTTTAGCGATTAATTCAGGTCAGCGTTGACTAGCTAATTATTTTTCTGAAAAGACTTTTAACTCTAATTTAACTCAATTGGCTGAAGCAATGGGTTCATATGGATGTTACCTATAACAAGAATAAATACTGCCTAGTGTAAATGTCTGCCTTTTAATGCCTTGGATTTCTCTTTCTATAATGACCTCCATCAGTGCTTTTTGACAAGCCATGAGCAAACACATTGGTGACATTGAGTGGAGAGGAAGTGTGGTGTGGAAAGAGCCAGGGCTTCAAAGTAAGAGACTTCAGATCAGGACTGGCAAAGATGTAACACTCATGCCATGTCCCTCCATCCTATTCCCATGACAGACATGACTAATTGATCACAGCACTGCTCTTCTCTCTTATAACCTTGAGAATGCCTTACCATCTTCACTCCAGCACTACAGGCTGCCAATACCCCATAAGAGGATTTGGCATGATGATGTGGAATGGGAAAATGCTTAAATGTCCATCTTGCTTCTCATGAATGGTGAGACCTTAACAGATTCCTACACCATTCTACATTTCTATATTTTTTTTTCTGTAAAAAGAGGATAAAGCACCAACTCATCTTACCAGCATTTAACTGATATGTAGACTATCCAATGCAACCACCAGGCTACTTAATATTCAAACATGACACAGCCAACCTTGCAGGCAAATGGGAAAGCCACAGAATTCTGCACCCATCACTATTTCTTGGCTCAGATTTCAGACTTCTCTTTAATACAAAAGTGAGTGGATATTTAGACATTTGTATACAGATTTCCTCCTTTTTTTTTTTTTTAAGATTTTATTTATTTATTTTCAGAGAGAGGAGAAGGGAGGGAGAAAGGGCAATGTATGGTTGCCTCTCACATGGCCCTCACTGGGGACCTGGCCCGCAACCCAGGCATGTGCCCCGACTGGGAATCGAACCAGGATCCTCTGGTTCCCAGCCTGCGCTCAATCCACTGAGCTACACCAGCTGGGCCAGATTTCCTTCTAATTGCTTCTTTGACTCTACCTTAGTACACTGTAACTTTCAAGTGCATAAGAGTTCTATGGGGCATTATACACTCTGGGTGACTATAGAACATTACGGGTATTTTGAATAATAAAGTTTCCCCCTTATCTGTTGGCTTGCAAACTAAACTTTTGTATAAGATGTGATTCAATCATAATAATACCTACATAGTGAGTTGTCGGTGTCAAATGAAAACTGTCTTTGGCAAGTGTCATGTTTTATTAACTAGTTTTAATCCTTAAGCATGGGATCAGACATTTGCAGGTGTACGTGTTGGATCGTCGGTTTCAGAGGGATGGGAAATTGGTTAATGCTTCATTTCACAGAAACACAAGGAAGGGGATTAAAGCCCAACATCCCCTGCACCTGCTCCTGCTCCTGTTCCAGTTCCTCACATGCAGAGACCTCCCGCAAGACCCTCACAACTCATTTGTAAAGACCATGGGGAAACACTGGCCTTACCTCAGATCACAATCTGTGCCACAGGGTTCAGTGATGGGTCCTGGCTGGGGCAGCCGATGGCACCTTTGATCAGAAACTGCAAGCTGATCAGATTCCCTGGTGCAAATGGGTTTTCGTTTCCGCTCCCCTAAGCAACAGGAAAAATTAGAGAGAGTATCCTATTCCATTTATTATTTAGACCAGGGATTGGCAAACATTTCCTGTAAAGGTTAGATGGTAAATACTTTTTTAGGCCACATGACTTTCATTGCAACTACTCAACTTTGCCATTACAGGGCAAAAGCAGCCGCTCATGGGCAGCATGTAAAAACTTGGTGTGTCTGTGTTCCAATAAAACTTTTATTTATAAAAGCAGGCAGTGGGCTCGAATTGGCCCACTGGCTGTGGTTTGCCAACCCTAATTTAGACAAAAGAAAACAAAATAAATAACATATCACACACCTACTAAATCTATGTCTCTGGAAAGTCAAAGTGACAGTTGATTCGTTTGGCTTCACACATGTGTGTGGACCTCTCCGGATGAGAAACTGTAACAGATCCTGAAGCCCTAAAAAGCTTAACATGCCAGCCAAAAGTGACGAGATAGACTCAGTAAAGAGGTTAGAGAATACATGCAGACAGAAAGTTGTATAAGGAGCATGCATATTTGACTGTTTCTTAAAAAAATTTTAAAACACCTCAATTATTTTTTTTAACTCAAAAATATCTCAAAGTGAAACACATCAGATAGAGAAAGAACTGCATGATCTCACTTATATGTGAAATCAAAAAAGAATACCAAACTCATAGAAGTAGAGATCAGACAAGTGGTTGCCAGAGGTGTGGGTGGAGGGTAGGGTGTGGACAAAATGGCTTGAAAGCAGTCAAAGCTACAAACTTTCAGTTACAAGATAGGTAAGTCCTGAGGCCGTAATGTGCAGCGTGGTGCCTGTAGTCAACAATACTGTGTTGTATATTTGAAAGTTGCTAAGAGAGTAAGTACATCTTAAAAGTTCTCATGGCAAGAAAAAAATTGTAACTGTGTATGATAATGGATGATAACAAACTTACGGTGGTAATTATTTTGCAATATATCAAATTATTACATTTATACCTTAAATTTATACAAATGTTATAATATCTAATCATATATCAATAAAACTGGAAAAATAAACAAACAAAAGGGATACCTCAAATCCCCCAAACTCAACCTAAAAGCTGATACCTTGGCAGGGTTTGCTGCAGGCTTGCCAGGGCCCGTGACTGTTCCAGTAGAACTGCTGCGGCTCGTCTTCTATTGGAATGTTGAAAGAATAGCGCACATCGGGGTTGTGCAGCTTCCCCACCGACAATACCTGGGATGTGCAGACAAAAGGGAGATAATGTCTGCAGGTCTGGCGATCCCAAGTGGAAGAAAAGGGTTGTAGGCTCATGGTCAAGATTTACCTGAAGCAAAAGGTCTTCTTCAATGCGATCTGTGCAGTTAATTCTCTCCACTGCATTGTGAGACCCGCTGTACTCTAGCAGAGTATTCCCAATATAGATTTCCTTTTTGGCCATTGTGACAACAAAGTCTCCATTTAGCAGGAATTCACCTGTACTGTTTGATAAAGCTGTAGATGAGAAAGCAGAATACACTGATTCGCTGCCAACTCAATGTATGAAATATAAAATAACACTTTGTTAAAGGACCCATGGTAATGGACAATAGGGTGGGTACTGACTGAAGGAGCCGGGGGATGGGCAAGGCAGGGGAGAGCAATGGGGAAAAATTGGGACAGCTGTAATTGAATAACAATAAAAAATAAAAAAATAAATAACACTTCGATAGAGAGTCAGAGTGCAAAGAACATGGACTTTTCAGGCAAATAGACATGGATTCAAATCCTAATTTTGCTACTTGCTGGCTATGTGTCCTTTGGAAATCACTTTTTCTTACACAGTCTCCATTTCTTTATTTCTAAAACAGATAAAAACACCACCCTTCAAGGTGACTCTCAAAATTAAGTGACAATATAAGCATCCTAATTAGCTTAAGGTTTGTGATACAAACCTCATAGTTACAGGATTACAGAGGGAAGCATAATTATTAGGATTTGAAAATACTTACAATGAACTGAACATGTACAAAACTGGCTGCCGCACAAATATCTCTCTCTCCTTTACATTAGATTTATTTGGGCTTATTAGATCTATGTTAGTCGTCTTTGACAGATATGGAAACCTGAAAATCCATGGCCAAAACGATGCTCCAATGTCACTGTTTCGGTGAGGCCCACGATGGTGACCAGCCTTTGATACAGGCCCAATGACCTTTGCCTCCTGCAAGTCCCCTCATGTGTCATTCCCTCCCACACTGAATAGCACTGACTGTGTAGTCACTAGGACGTTGCAGAAATGACAGTGTGACTTCCAAAGCCAAGCCAAAGGCATTGTGGCTCCACCTTGCTCTTCCTTCAATCTCTGGTTTTAGGAAAAGCCAGCCATCATGTTGTAAAGAAACCAAAGCGGCCCCATTGAGAGGCTTGTTGGAAACAGCAGTGAAGAACTGAAGCCTTCTGCCAACAGCGTCAGAGTGAGGACCCTGTCAAGTTCCAGATTCCATCACAGTCCTGACTGGTCTTGATGGCCACCTCATGAGACACCTCAGGCCAGAAACACCCAGCTATGCTGCTCCCAAATTCCTGTCACACAAAAACTGGGAGACAGCTTATATTTGTTCTTCTAAGCCACCATGTTTTGAGATCATTTGTTAAACCATAAAAGCTGTTCAACAGACCTACCCAGACCATTATTTTTAAAACCGCAACATCCTGCCCCTGCCAGCACAGACCCCACACTTCTTACACCCTTTCCCGCCTTCGTTTCTCTCCACAGCACTTCGCTGATGTGCTCTCTCCCCAAACAAGAATGTCTTGCCCATGAGGACAAGGACGTAGGGACTGTCCTATTCACTTCTATGCAAATCCCAGCTTCTAAAAGAGAACCTGGTACAATAGATGCTCAAGAAATACTTTCTTTAGAAGAATAAATAAAGCTACTGCAGACCTTGCAAAAGACAAAACAGTAAAGCTGAAAGAGTAATGTTAGAGAACTGTCTGCAATAAATGCCCAAATACTGGCCGACAGAGAACCTGACAGTTGGACCAGTGAGAAACGTGGGAAAGAAAACAGGCAAGGAGAAGGAGGTGACCACTGCTTTTAGAAGAATAATTTATTTATCAAAGTGTCAAGAGAGACTATTGTGAAAGTGAATAAAGCCCCAGAAGTCTTTATAAAAATGATTTCCTCTCAGAGTTTACTGTTAAATTCAAATCTTAATGAAGAATATACTATCCTGATATATGACTTGACTGGAAAGCTCAGCAAAAATATTTATCAACTGCTTTATTCTCCTTTCTCAAAACCTGGGCATGACAAAAATTAAAATGTAATTTCATTGAACCTAAGAATAAGAAAAAATAAATTTATTTTCATACTTTTTGATCAGTTTCTTTCCCCTTAGTATTTATTATTAAAATTTTGATTTTAAATACTAGTCCCCACACCCCACAGTACCCCTGCTCTTTGAATAATGAATCCTCCCAAGTACTGGGCTGGACATGAAATAGGCACTCAACAGATCAGAGCTATTAAACATTCAGGCTCTGAACAAAATACTAGAGAAAAAGCCTCCTTATCCTTTACAAATTGTGCATGATTAGCAAATCTCAACATGAGAGGAACCCTTGAAATGTCCAGTCTATGTGTTTAGGTGAATAAGGGGAACATGGAAATTTAACTCATGGATAGAAATAGGTTTTCTCCCGAGCATCGATGTCCACCAGTTGACACTAGCTGACCAAGAAACTACACCGGCCAAGAGTCATTGGCAGCTTTAAGACTCAGCATCATTTTAATGAAAATCTGTCTTAGTTGTGGGATGGGGAGTACCCCAAATGTCCTAATCCTAAGTGTGTGCCAGGTCCTCATCTGTCCTTCATCGACACAGAAGACAGCACACTGTCTTTTACTGTGCAGGCAGAAGCAATGGGTACGTGGAAGAGGTTCAGAGGATTCAGGGGGAAGCAGGTATTTTACCCTTATGTGGTGATCAAAGAGGGTCGAGACAAGCTCTGAATATTCTTTGTGGCTCAATAGCAGTAAGGTTCTTGCTCTCTTGCACAGGGGATCTCACAGAACTCACTAAACTGGACACTGTCCTGATGCAAAGACTACTCTTTGCAGGATCATGAATTAAGCATTGAATTTGACCCTAATCCAGTACTTCACTATCATAATTCCCACCCAAGTAAGCTTCTTCATCTGGGCCCTAAAAAAGAATAAAACGCTTCACACGAAATGGTGGGAAAGAACATGGTAACATAGGAAAAAGCTTTAAAAAAGATTTTAAAAGCCCTCTAAAATCATGGCTGTTTTTTCTTAGCTCAAAATTCTTTGGTAGTCCCTAATACCTACAGAATTTTAGTTCAAATTCCTTAAAATAACTTTTATATACCTTTACAATTCTTATTCTGACCTATTTTCCCAGCCTCACCATTCAGTCCCACTGATAAACCTCAATTTCCAGTCACGTGTATCCCCACGTCGGGTTAGCCACACGGTTTTCTACAGGGAGGCAGAAATGTGAAGTGGTTACGGGCGTAGGATCTGAAGTCAGACTGACAAGGATCCCAATTCTTCCTTGTTGTTTGTGTGATCTTGCATAAGTTACTTAACTTCTCCAAGCCTCAGCTTCTTCCTCTAACGGATTTCTCACAGGATTGCTAAGAACATTAAACACAATGGCACACACAGGCTTCTGTTCCTGGCAGATCATAATGCCTTTATGTGCACTGTCTCCTTACCATACCTTTATCGATGCCTAATGTATGGATGAGAAAAACATGACTTAAATAATAGTAACACATTTTCACGAGGCCAGATGACTTTCCACCATGGAAGTCTGTCTCCAAAGCCTGTTAACTATGAAAGTTTTCCAAGAAGGATGTCAACAAATGTTTGTTAAATGAATAAACAAATTCATGCATTCTTTTTCCTATGTACAAATAGAAACCAAATATGTTTAGCTATGAATTTTTCAAAAACTTAAATTGTTTGTTTTGCTAGACTGCATAAGCCCCATTAGTAAAGTGACCATTTAAAAATGTACTTTTATAAGGCCTAGAAAGATCCTAGTCCATAGTAGGTGCTCAATTGATAATGTGGAAACAAGGAGTGATTGACTGAACCTGGCATTTATGACAAGGAGAACAGACTGCTTCCCTCCAAGTAACTGGGTTTTTTTTTTGTATTTTTTTTTTTTTTGTCAGTGTGAATCTCTGACAACCTCGTCTCTCCTGCAACTTCCACCACGTGACCCACCAGCCAGGCAAATGCACAAGTTTCAGTTGGTCACTGATTGGAGATGAAGTTGTTTCCATGGCACCTGGGGCCTCCTGCAGCTGCCTCCTAATGTGGCTCCCTTACGTGGTGATGGCAGGACATGCTGCCAGCAAAATCACCCAGTTCTTTCAAGCAAAGTGGCCTACTAACTACCCAGTTGATGTTTCCCTAAAATGGGGAAGTGAGATGTCATGAGGCCAGTCTGTAAACTAAGCTGTAATTCAGTTTTGTTCATATTCAAAGAGCAGCCGTTTATTTTAGGTGAACTCTGGGGCTCCTTTCCAAAGTCTCCAGGCTTCTCATACTCATGCTGACTTGACCATTTCACCCTTCACTGCATCTCCTTATCCCAGAGATGGTGAGTAGGGAATGAGATGGAGTCACCGCGTGAAGTGACGTTCCGTTTTACCTTGAACTGAATTGATTCCTGTCTTCCCATTGCCACAACTAATCAAGGGCTACATGTATTGGAGACAAATAAGTGTCACAGAAAGGACTCCTTTTTCTCCTCAAGAAATACAAACCTTTTGGTACTGGGTGCAGCCTGGCTTTAACTCAACAGGAGGGAGGCATCTGTGTGAAAGAGTGACCTTTGACAGGGAGACTTTCTGCTTCAGTACCTTGTGAAACGAATAGTTTCCTGAAAATAACAGTCTACTGCCCAACCTCCTGCTAATGCGATTAGGGGAGCTAATGTCCTGGCTTCGTTTCCCCCACATTTCACCCGTCAGAGCTGGGTTGCTACAAAGGCCCTCTCTCTCCCGGAAATGGATCCCTCCCCAAAATATGCAGAAAGAATATGACTGCGCCGACCTTAAAAAGATTATGGGGGGTAAGGATGAAGACCGCTTAGCAATGAAACGGCTATGAATGGACTTGAGCAAGATCCAACAGTGGGTTTTTAGACCTTCTTAGAACATTTACTGCACCTTTCTTCAAGCCAAGAGCAGACTTTTCCACACACCAAATCTGATGACATCATATTCGTCCTAACTTGTTAGGAAACCACTGTGAGGCTCAAGGCTCTGAAGTCTCAATCTTCACACTCAGTGAACTGTGACCTGCCATCTCTGCTTGCACACTTGTCATGTGCATCCAGAGAGATGTTCTTTTTGCTAACAGATGAGCTGACCATTCCATTAAAGAGCCATGACTATCTCAGACTGCCTGTCCCAGATGACAAATCTTTAATTTTGCTTTCATTCTTTACCAAAAGATTCAGAAACCTCTAGTAAGGAATAATAGGTTATTAGAAGGCCTTCCTCACTTCAGGCACCTGACCTGATTAATGAAGTTGAATTGAATTGAGGCCGATACTTGAAAAGAGATTACTTTTCCAAGAAGGAGAAGAATAAGGGAGAATCCTTCTCCCTTTCAGGGAAAAGAAAGGAGGTCAACATGGCTTTCAGCTTTCAGGAAATTAATTTATAAAGAGGTTGTATGCAGTGCTGCTGGATTTAATTAGAAAGTAGTAAGGTGACATGCTCAAATTTATAACCCAATGTATGAAGAAAAATGTTTAACCCATTTTGCACAGTGATGGAATGACATGTGTGGGATTGTCAAAAAAATAATTTGAGAAGAATCCCCAAGAACTTTGTTAACTGTCTTATGAAGTCACCACTCATTTTAGATACTTAGGATGTGGAAAGCTGATTCAGCCACTGAGTAATTAATTCCAAGTAAGACTTTATGTTCTTTAAAAGAAGAGGTGACTTTGTCTATTTCCATGGTAATCCCATCCCCCATTAAGCACACAGTAGGTACTCCATAATGAGAAATGGTTGTTCAACAATTCAGCAATCATGTACTTAGCATCATGTGTAGGCTGTATATCAAGAGCTAAAGGTATAAAGACATAGCTTCTGACCTTAAAACCTAGTGGTCATATGATAGATAAAACACAAGTCATCTCATGTCAGCTGATGGCCACTTCATCCTCTCAGCTGCTCAGGTCCAAACCTTGGAGTCACCCTCTCTTTCTCTCACACACCACATTCAGTCCATCGACAAATCATAATGCCTCTGCTTTCAAAACATATCCAGAAGTTTACCGTGTACCATACCTCTGTTGCAACTGCTTGGGACCAAATCACCAGCGTCCCATGGATTATTGCAGTAACTTCCTAACCAGTCTTCCTGCTTCTGCCCCATACCCTCCTCTACCATCTGTTCTCAACATAACTGCTGGAGTCCTTCTTTGAAAAATTAACACAATTATATCATGCTATTTCTCACTCAAAACCCTAGGTAGTTCCCCATGTCTCTCAGTCTAATCCTTTCAATGGTTACATGGCCCTTTCTGATCTAGCCCTAATACCTGTCTAACCTCATCTAGGATTCTCTGTGCTCACTCTGCTCCAGCCACACTAGCCTCCCTCTACTCAGAACAATCCGGACATGCTCCTCCTTCAAGGATCTTGGACTGGCTGTTCCCTCTGCTTGGAATGTTCTTCCTTCAGGTGTCTTGTTACCTCTTACTACATTTCAAATATTTCAACACCACTATTCCCAGCCCATCCTCAGTATCCCAATTTCCATTATGTTGCTCTATTTTCTAATAGCACACATCATCATCTAACAGTATGTAGTTTGCTCATCTATTAAGTTAATGTCTGTCTACTGCAGTGATTTTCAACCAGTGTGCTTCAACAATTTTTAAAACATGCAATACCTAACTGTTTAGTCAGGGGCACTGACCTCTTTTCCCTTAGATGGTCAGATAAAAAAATGACCAATACAACAATAGCCATCCTGCATGAATGAATAAAAATTATACCTATTTTTGTCAGATCAGCATAAAATATATATTTTTTGCTGACACCAAATATATTTTTTAGTGTGCTGAATTTTAGTAATTAGTTTATGTGTGTCATGAGATGAACAAGGTTGAAAATTGCTGCTCTACTCCTACCAAAAATTAGGTTCCAAGAAAACAGACATTTTTATTTATTTGAAATTTTTTTCCATTTTGTTATTGTGCCTCGCACATATTAAATAAATGATTGATTGAATGAATAATGACATACTGAAGAAGACACTCTAATGAAGTCACATCTAAATACTATATTTAATTAGCATGCTTGACTCAAGGATCATTGTCTCTCTGATGAAAGATTTCATACAGACATTCCAAAATATAGATACAGGTTTTAATTTAACTAATACTCATTTACTATCTCAATATGCTCAAATGTTTGGAGAAGCCTCAATAGAGGCTGTATTCAGGTGGGTAAATAGAGTTCCTGTCTAGACATTATAAGAGAGAAAGTACATTAGCACATTCATTTCATTTAAAAACTCACTGCCCAGCTAGACTGCCCTGATTTCATCTAGATGGGAGTGCAAGCCATGCTGCTTTTCATGGCTAGGAGGAGTATGGTTGTACAAGTTGGTTGTGACCAGTTGAACCCCTTTCTGTCATGACCCCCTGACCATGTACTCCTTTTAATTAAAAATGGCTGGCAAATTCTATAATCACTAATTGCAATTTACAGAATGATAAATTGAAGTGAGACTAGGCTGAGCAAACTGTTGAAAAATGAACACAGGGTTGTTGGTGTCTTGTGGTTTAAATATAAGGAATAGATATGAATTAATCATGTGACTGAGCAGGGTGAGAGAAAGGTGAAGAATCTGTAAAGTAACAAGATGGGCCATTCTGGTAATGACATGAGAAAAATATTGCCACTATAGAACCTTTTGGAATGACCAGGCATAATGAAATGCTGAATAAGTCCACCAGTGGTCTGCTCTTGGTTAGAGCTGATAATGTAAAAATTGTCAGGTAATACCTCTAATAAAACATTTGCAAGTCAGTTACCCACAGGATAGCTTATTTGAAAAAGACTCAAAGAGTAATGATTTTATGCTAACTTATAAGGCAAGTAGTTTTGAAATTAGAGTTAGGGCCTTTCTATTTTTTAAGATCCAGAGTAAAGCCCTTGATATTGACTAGTATAACTACTTGACTCTTAAATCAATACTCTGAGTGTGTACATATGAGGGAGAAATAAAATAGTGAATTTCAAGATAAATTTCTTTTATGAAAATATATGACACCTGAAAGTTCTCCATGTGCAATAGGGGGAAGGAAGTAGTTAGTATCTGCCAACTGCTTCAGAAAACCAGAATTCCTGCAAATAGGAGGGGCACCCATCTCACCTAAGTAGTTGTCATCCTCTGGTCTCCCTGAGAAGCTGTGCTGCCGCACGTCGATACTGGTAGCGCCAGCTGGAATTCGGACCACTGTATTATAACCTAAGAAGAATTAAGCAGAAATTCAGTATTCCATAGCATAGGTCACTTTCTCTAAGTGTGGAAAAAAGTGTGAGAAACAAAGGAATATAATATAACTCTCACTATTTAGTCCCTTATAGACAGATGGGTAATGCATCTCAACAAGATTGATCTTACTGCTTGTCATTATTCTTTTTACATATTACATATGGTGAACAATTGTCACACTTTGAACACTTTCTTTTTCATGGTTAGGAACAGATCTTACCATATTTTGCTGTATTAAATGTTCCTGCCACCGTTTTGCATGAAGAATTATCGCCACCGCACACCCCACATTTATCTTTCCGGGCTTTTGAATTTAAAACATGATCGCATCCAGCTTGCTTTTAAAAAGAAAACATTTGAAATAAGTGTTGCTTCAATGGTCTACCTCCATATAATGTTTATTATAACTATATTAAACATTATAATAAGCATTATAAAATTATAAAACAATAAGCTGTGTGTTTCTTTGCATGATGTACCTTCAAAATGACAACAAAATTAAGGCTCTTTAAGCTTGCAAGGGTTGAGAACTCAAACTTGCTCTGGAAAATGTGGTCCTTGGACCAACAGCCCTGAGCATCCTGGATGCTGTCAGAAAGGCAGATTCTTGAGTCCCACTCGGATATTTTGAATCACAGTAGATTTTTTGACAGGTTAACAAGCTCCTTAGGTGCTGCATCTACAGATTAAAGTTTGAGAAGCACTAGTCTACAGGTAAGTGGAGTAAATGAAAATAATCACTTGGGATTGGAAAGAAGGAGCAGTGAGGACTGTATCCAATTAAAGAGCTCACATCCTATCTTAAGGGAGCAGCTGTTGTGCACTCCAGGCTACTTCCACCATGTAGAAACAGGAGCCCATTGTTGACATTTCCCAATTTTTCAAGACAAGCTGGAAATTTTATTTTATGTAAAGATGGCTATGGTTAAATATTGACCATGAATGGAGGACAAAGATGGCTGCAGACCACCACTTTGAAGCCTGAGTCTCCAAATGGCCTCCTGAACTTCTTCACGTTTCAATGCAAAGCACAAGTGTAGACAGAGGTCTGAGGACAACAGCAATAACCAGAAGACCAGGAAGACAGAGTTCACATTCTCATCCATTTGGTTCCTTTGCAAAAACTAGTCTCCAAGGAGAAACTCAAGTGCTATTATAATGTGGACTGACAAGGAGGCAACGTGCACTGTCAGCCATGAACTGGGAAGTGGGAGTGCTCTCAGGGGCTCTGTCAATCAGATCCTCCTGATCTGGAGGTCCAATTTGCCATGGACCACGTGAAAGAAACAAACATAGCATCTCATAGGTCTGCTGTGTTAGGAATGATTTCTGACTGTGAGCACAGTGAAATGGTATCAAGTCCTTGAGAAATCACTGTTCTGATGCTTTACCATTGGCCAGAAGTTTTTGGATTTCTCTTTGAAGGGTAAATAACAGGTATGTCTCGGGCAGAAGCTATCCTGCTTAAAATCAGAAAAACAAATCTGAGTGAGGCCAGCTCTTCCTCATGTGATCATTCTGGAGCAGAACTATTCAACTTAGAAATTGCTGTCAGGAAGCATTTGGCTTTAACCTTAAGCACTAAGGTTTCAGTAAAGAAGTGTGTGTGAAAATTATTGCAACAAATCTTCACAGGGAGGTTTTGTGCAGACCCCCAGAGAGGCTGATAATGTCAAGAAAAATCCAGGGCAGTGGTTCTCAAACTTTGGCATGCATCAGAATTAAGGGATGCTGATGGTGCTCTGGGGACCTCACTTTGAGAACCACTGCCCCAGAGATAGTGCAAGGGAATTAGCAGCTGCTACCCTGTCAAGAAAGCCACAGACCACAGCTTGGCAGTAAGACAACACAGTGATGAAAACACCATTTGGTACTTACCCGGCAAAGGCCTTGGACACAGATATCACTGGTGTTCTCACCACACGGGGTCCCATCTATCACTTTGTCTCGGAGCTGATAATAGACTGTGCTCCCTACCACCCTGCAGAACAACCTGCATCGGTCCTTCAACAAAACTAGAGGGGAGAGACACAATGCATTGTGACTTTCGTGCCTGGACCCACACCGGCCTGCCAACCATGCGCACCGCCCCAAGACACTTACTTCCACTGTACTTAGGCACCCAGCGCACATTTGGAGGTAGACCGTTGATATTAAAATGCTTCCCATCAAACTGAGAACACTGTTCCTCTCGGAAGTCTCGTATCTGCTTGAGACATGGCTCTGTGTTGCAAGACTTAAATTTCATTCTATTCCCTATACAGTACTTTCCACCGTTTTTTGGCCTGAGAAAAGATAAAAAACACATACACTGTCTTATAATGTATTTCTCAAGCATCACTCTCTCATCTGTGGCATCCTGTCTTGCAGGGAAGAAAATTTGAAGTAGCTGGAGACAGAGAACAGGACAAGGGCTCTAAAATCTGGGTTTGCATTCTGCCTTCAACACCATTTAGTGTCTATCCTTGGGCAAGTTACTTAACCTGGAGCCTCAGTCCTTCCCATCTGTAAAATGGGAAGGTGCTGTTTGGTAAGGCTGTTGTGAAGATAAAGTACTAGAGTGTGTAACTTAAAGTATGAAGTACAAAGCCTGGAATCTATTGTGTAATTTTGTCTCCTCCTTCTCCCAAATATTCACAGTCCTTCAATTTCAAAAATGTAGGTGAAAGGTACAGATGAGCACATGGGAAACCACCCTAAACCTTTCCATTTCACTTCCATGCATTCTCTCCCTCCTCTTTCCCCAGCAATAACCATGGTTTTTGTTTGTTTTACAAATAAGATGAAATAAAGGGAACAGATTTTCCTGTATTTTGACTAAGTTAATAGAAGAAGCAGGAGAGAGCATGTTGGCTTCATTACCTTTTGTGTGACAAGAGAATGGAGTATGTCTTACAAAGCATCACAGTGCAAATTTAATTTCTGCATGCAACCCGTACATGTATTTTCCAGATGTGAGCCAGAAAGTAAATTATACAACACATCTCCCAACAGTCAATGGCTTGCCAAATTCATCATGGAAAGGGCAAGATCACAGAATCATAGGAAGTCTGGTTTACCCACCCAGGGCTGAAGCATCTCAGATTTCACTGCTACCCTAGGACACCTTTCAAACTACCCACCTTTCTTTTTGGAAATGAATCTTTCAGAGTGATTTGGACCACAAAGAAATGTTTTTTGTTTTGTTTTGTTAAACCAGGCCTTGGGGGAATGGGGAATGTATCCAAGCCCATACAGGACAAAACAAGAGGCAGCCAGGCAGAACAGGTAAGAGTTGGATCTGGCCTCTACTCTTGCTCTGTCCTCACTGTGTGACCTTAGACAAAGTTCTTAGTCTTCCTGCACTTCAGTTTTCTCCTTCCCTAAAATAAGTGCACACAGTAGATGCCTGAAATGTTAACTATTATGATGTTATATGAGTATTCCCAATCTAATCTGATCCAATTCAGCAGTTTGCTTGTTCAGAGTACCAAATCTGAGCTGCGATGGGGTTTGCATCGTAAGGCAGGACTCAGCACTCCTGTAAAGCACCCAAGACTCAGGAAGGGCCACCTGGCCACGACACTGTCATAAACCTTGATCAAAGATTTGTAGAGAAAGGTGAGAGTATAGGCTTTGCAGTTACAAGCTGAGCACTTCTGTGTAAACTCCCTGGCCTCTCTGAGCTCCATCCTGCACATGTAAAGCAGAGATGATACTGTGCCCGTGAAAGGCTCGTTATGCATCTGAGTCTGGTAAATGTTTCTCATGAAGAAGATTGCACCTAGTGATGCAAAATGGCACATGACCCAGCAGTATCTGTCTCATTGTTTTCCCATTAAACACAATTAGGCCCATAAGTTTTATATCTGCATCGTGCATTTGAATAGCCAAAAGTCACTCATGTTTTGCTCAAGAGAAAGGCAGAAGTAATTTTATACCAAGCAAGAGGAGGTTAAGAGAAGTTAAATACTTTGCCCAAGGTCACACTGATAATAAAAAAGCAGAGACAGGACTGGAAGTCAAGTTTCCCAGGTTCCTTCTCCATGCTTTTGCTACATCATCCAGGTGCTATAGTCCAGAATCTTTTATATTTCTCTTTTGATGCCATTTAGAGATACATACAGCCTTGGTTTCCTGGATACCAAGCTGTTCTCTCAGCACAGAGGCACCCAGTCTCATGCACAAAATATCAGGTTATATATGAATAATAGATCAGGCCCACACAGCTGTCCAGGTGAAACTTGCTTTAAATGTGCTGCAAGGACTACCTACTCCCTTCAAGGTTTCCTTAAACTGAAATGATCTTTGTGAATCTTTTTAAATGGCTCAACTAACTATGGTGGATTGATCATTTATTTATTGCCTGAAAATAATTCACATTTCTTTCTCTTTGAAAATAAATTTTTTAGAAGTTGATTTTTTTTTCTTTTGGTTTTGTTACAGAATGAGTCTTAGCTGGCTTTTGCAATTGACCAAATGCAGCAGTGCTTTAGGTTGCAAATAGTTAATGCTTGTAGGTGGCTTTCCTGCAGATAATGACACTTTCCATCTTTGCTTGCTTTGACCACTATGAAATGGCAAATAGCATTTAGTGATTTATTTTTATAAATGACTTTTAAAAGAGAGGAAGGTGGAGAGGGATAATAGGGGAAAATAGGGAAGGGCCATCCAGGAACATGTATAAAGGACACATGGGCAAAGCCAAAGGGGACAGATTCGAGGGTGGGAGGCAGTGATGGGGGCGGGGCAGGTTTGAAAATGGAGACAACTGTACTTTAACAAAAATTAAAAAAAAAAAAAGGAAAAAAGCACACAGAAAGCCCTCTATGTGAGAGGCCATATTTCTGAGGATTATGAAGATGAACCCTAAAAAGAGGGTTTGAATCCCAGCCCTGCCTGTGAATAACAGAGCAATCTTAGGCAGGCCGCTTCATCTCTCTAAGCTTGTCCCCAGTCTGTAAAAGGCAGATAATACTAATAATGCCTACTTCACAGGGCTGAGTGAGGGTCAACTGGGTTGATACATTCAAAGCACTTGAACAAGGCCTGCCACACAGTAAATGTTTAGCTATTACAAGAGTCCACAAACTACAGTGTGTGGGCCAAAATTTGGCCCACTGCATGTTTTTTACATAACTGGTGAGAAAATAATATTTTTTACATCTTAAAATAAAGAAGAAAATGTTTTAAAATTTAGGATACATAGTAATTACTCTAAACTCAAATTTCAGTGTTTATAAATAAAGTTTTATTAGAACACAGCCACACTCACACTTTACATATTATCTATGTATGTTTCTTACTACATCAACAAGGTTGAATAGCTGGGACAGAGAGCTGATGATCCTCAAAATCTAAAATACTTAAAAAATACTTTACAGAAAAACTGTTTGTTTATGAAAAAAGTTTGCTGGCCCCTGAGCTATTCTTATGACTATGCATGGACATGTTGTGACGTAGGTAGTGGCATTCTTGTTTCTGATACTTTGTTGGAACTGGGCTCAGAAATGTTAAGTATTCTGGAAGGGTCATGTGCCAATTAAGTGAGATGCACTGGCTGAGGCCAATCCAGACCTTTCACTCATGATCTGGCCTCTTTGCTATGGTGCCTCTCTTGAAACAGGAATCTTCCCATATCAAAACTCTTTCTCTGATCTCATTTGCTTTTTATAAAAAGGAAGATTATATTTGATTTATAAATGTAAATTTGCCCTTTTGAACTATATGGCTTATCTTATATCCTAGCCCAGGGGTGTCAAACTCATTTTCACCAGGGGCCACATCAGCCTCGTGGTTGCCTTCAAAGAGCCGAATGTAATTTTAGGACTGTATGAATGTAACTACTCTTTAACGAGGGGCAAGGAGCTTGGTGCTGCCGCTAGGTAGAAACAAGGTGCTGGGCTGGATAAAACAAGGTAGAGGGCCGGGTTCAGCCCATGGGCCTTGTGTTTGCCACCTGTGTCCTAGACAATTTGATCTTTGCCTGATTGGCATGTATTGTGTAATGGGGAAGGCTTTAGCCAATTTAATTTACCTTTCAGTATGGAAAAAATTCATTTTATATTTTAGTAATTTAGCTGGTTAGGGGTATTTTTTTCCATGTAGGGAAATACTAAAAATTATAGGAAATGCAACTGGAAAAAATATTAACCACATTTTCCAACTACTAAGATCTTTTAAAAATATTTCATGTCAAATAGGGATGAAAAGGGCTTAGGAAATTGCTAGATTAATTACTATGAAAGTAACTATATTTAGCACAGTCAAGCTGAATCTTTCTTTCAAACACAACCATGCCTATTCATATATACAAAGAAAATTTGCAATGCTTCATTGCCAAAGATGAAGGAATTTTTGCAAAGATCATCACAGGTGCGTTCTACCCTCAAGGAAAGCTAACCTTTAGTTTGCAAATGGGTTTGAATAGAAATCTCAACTGCTACATTTACTTACAATGAGCAGGTCGTTTAGGGTCAGCACAAGGAAGAAACTTCTAATGATGCAAGAGACAGCCCCAGAAGGTGATGTATTTCCTAAGCTTGGAAGATTTTAAGGAGGAGTCAAATGGCCAACTACAGAGTGTGCTGAAAAGCTATTCAAGGATTAGATGGGATGAGCCAGGAAGCTGTACTAGTCATCACTGATGATCTTGCCAGATGCGGCAGTGTGTGGAACTGGATATTAAATTCACTAGTTAATGGCAGTCCCACTGTAGCCAATTTACGACATTTTCAAGTAAGTTCATCCAGCTCAGTGCCTCAAAAAAACTTTGCTTCAATTCTTTACAGCCAAATGAGATATTTTCTTTCTTAGATGAATAGACATATGCCTACTCTCTTTATGTAAGATTACATCAGTAGTTGCTATGGTGAAAGCCTAAATGAGAAATATCCAGCTCACAATCATGTCTCTTCTCAAGTCTATGAATTTATTATTATTTTTAAATTTAACTTACTTTCTAATTGAAAAACAAAACAGAAGCACTAGAAGAGGGAAATACTTTGATTTTCCTAAAGAACTAGTTTGATTTTTTATTTCGATGGACTGTAACAATTCCATAAACCATTTTTTTTCCAGTCACCAGGATGCTCAGAGCCAAATTCAGAGCACAAAATAACGAGCACAGGCCCACTATAACGCACCTTCTAGTTCCAATGCCTGTCTTGTTCTGACACTGTCTTATGATTTAGTGGTTCTAATTTAAATTTTCACCCTATTACATATTTCTCAAAGATATGGTGAACATACAATTAATTGCCCAATCTAGGACACTTTGAGAATTAAAAAGGGAGCTATTAAACTTCTCTAGGAAGACAGATGTAAACTAAACTGTTCTTACAAACCAGAATAAACGCTCATTTTACCTGTAGGACATGGGTCAAAAATGGGATTAAGCATTTAAAGAAAATATTAGGACCCCACTGTCACGATGGTATACTTATAGCACTGTACACAAACTGAGAACAAAAAATTTTTTGACTAAAATTAGAAAGCATGCGGTTTACGCAGCTGGCTTGTGGGTACAGCACAACCCATGTACATGGCAATGTCACTTTTCGTTTTTAGCTTCTATACTTTCAAGGGAAAAAAACTAAAAATGCAGCATAACATGTCTGAATGCTAAATAAATACATTCTTGAATCACATGAATACCGTGAAAAAATAAAAACAATCCGGTGTTCTCAACAGAGACAACTCTGGATTCTAAAAGTGGAGCTCTATATTAAAATCTCGGGGCTCCTCAAACTGAGAAAAGGCAGGTTTCCAGGAGGGGTGACTATTCCCCTCAAACTGAGAATCAGGACAGCAACCACTTCTGTATTCTACATAGTGAGCCATCTGCTCTGCAAGTTTCTCTGAAAAAGCTTTAAAACTGAGATTTGAATCTGATTTTCCCATCACTGTGTCCCCTTCTCTCGTCAGATTGACTTCCCTGGTGCCACTGTAACCTCGGTCTCAGAGGCACACTCCTTCCTCAATGCACAGGGACATCCTACAGTGCAAATAACTGGGAGGTGTTTTAATGAAGTGATGGATTGTATCATTTTAAAACCTCCCATAGTAAATAGCAAGTACAAGGACCTCTAACTGAAGTCTTCAATGATTGGGTCCTAACTTCTTCTTCTTTTTTTTTTTTTTTAAAGATTTTATTTATTTTTAGAGAGAGGGGAAGGGAGGGAGAAAGAGAGGGAGAGAAATAGCAACGTATGGTTGCCTCTCACATGGCCCTCACTGGGGACCTGGCCCGCAGGTCCTGGATCTGGGGACCCAGGCATGCGGCTTGACTGGGAATAGAACCAGGACCTTTTGGTTCCCAGGGCGCGCTTGATCCACTGAGCTACTCCAGCCAGGGCGAGTCCTAACTTCTGGATGTGAGGATCTTCACTTTACTTTGAAGCTGAAATCTTTACATGGGGTGATTTTCTTTGGCCCATTCCAATTATGGAATGCTTTCTCTCCACTTTCCACAGCACTTCTACAATTGCTCTAACACTTAAAAAAGAAGAGAAGGGAAGAGAAGTGGAAGAAAAGAAAAAAGACCAAACACTTCTTTTGAATACAACATTCTCGAGTCAAAATTTCCAAAGTGCCTACTATTCACAGTATCCATACCCTCAGAATAATATAGCTTATGATAATACTGATTTGGCTCAATGTAACCACCTAATAGCTTTTTACTTTTTAACAAATTCATATTTACTGTTAGCTTAAACTATTTCATTTTAAAGTTTCAACAATGATATATACTTGATTTTAAAAAGCAATTTGCAGAACACTATATGTAGTGTGATCCTTATTTCATATAATACCTGTTACATCCACAATCTTGTTGGAAAGTACAAAACAATACACATACAATTGTTTTTTTGGCAGTTATTTCTTGTGGGGATGATTAGGGGTTAGATATGATGATAGGGATTTTTTATATCATATACATTTGAATTTTTAAAAACATGTACTATTTTATACTATTATTTAAAAATTAATACTAAATATAGGCAAATCTAATGTTTATTCACTTATATGCATAGTTACAAACCAGAGTCTGTATCTTATAGCTCTTTAGTTGTCTTCTATAGAGGCTAATAATTTGTGGATGTGAACTAAATGTTGGGGTATAAACAAAAATATATTAAAATAAATTGATAATCATATGTGATTTGTACTATAGACTATTTATTGAGACCAGGGCTTGCAACAGTGGCCTACAGTTATGCTCTCTGTTGGTTCACACAACTCAGATATTTCCTATACACATTTTGGAAGCTTTTTCAATAGCAGGCCCCTTTCCTACCTGTGAACTATCAGCTAGATCTGGGGAGCACCCTGCACTTGGTCTCCACCACTCTGTGATACAATCCTGTATATAACCCTGTATGTAATCCAATCCTGAATCAGCCCACTTTGCTACTTTACCTGCATGTTTCTCTCTACAATCCAGTCTGCTACCCTTACTGCAGGCTGTTAAAAATGAATATTGCTGGGCAAAATAATTTCACATCATCCCAAAGCAGCTGGTTCTTTAAAAATGGTTGTTGCTGCTTTATACATCTAAAAACTACCCCTAATCTGTGAAGACTTCTTGGGATCCCCAGTCTATACAGGTTCACCGGCAATATTGTCACGTATTATATTCTACTCCTTTAAATTTGATACATCTCACAGACACACAAAATTGGATGTCATTCTTCAAGACGAAGATAGCCATTTTTAAAACCTACTTATAAACAGCCTCCCCAGCAAATACAGGTCTACCATGATAGATGCTGGGAAAAAACCCCACTGGCTTTATGTGAACATGCAGGTCTTAACAAGGTTAGGCTGGTCACATAATGAGAATTATCCTGACGAGCAGGACACTCCCAAACTATAAACTGTCAGTTGTGCAATGGGGACCTCAGGTATCTCACCTGTAAAACAACTAGATTGGTACAAGAAGTAATTCCTGGCTTGCTGTCCCAGGTCCCGTGGGATCTGCTAATGCTGCCTCGGGGGTCTGTGCACCCTTTTTAGCATTTCAGAAGCTAACTGGAAAGGGCGTATTTATCTACAATCTAGTTGGAAAAGATCATGATCTTTGCTTCCTCATGAAAAATTTATGTGTTCACTTTATTATCATGCTATCCATCCCAAGCTCCGGGGGTTGGGGGGCAGTGAGGTATGTCTGACTGTCAAAATTGTTAAACAGGAAAATCAACATAAAATCATCTACTGTTCATTAGACAAAACTTTTAATAATAAAGGATCATGGGAAAAATAATAATACTGAAAGAAATGCCCAGGGATAGAGCTTGGACACCATTCCTTTTAGCAGCCCTCAAGACCACCCACTCTCTTAATCTGGAAAGAGCTCTTTATCTGCCTCCAGCTAAATTTTCCCTTTAGGCATTTTTCTTTCCTGTTATCTCATTAATAATAGTGATGGGTTCTAGGACTTACTCTGGTCTGTTGCACTCCCGAACAGCAACTTTGATGCCCCCTCCACATGTTCTTGAGCAGGTTCCAAAGTGAGTCCAACTTCCCCAGGATCCATCAGTCACAGGGCCCTCCATTTCTTTGGGAACACAAAATCCAAACTTGCAGTGCTGTATTTAATAAGGGGAACAATGAGGGACAGCTTGGTGCTTGAAACATTGTAAGACCTACTGTCCTTTCAAATACACCCAATTGTAATTGTTTTCCATGTGCTGGTGTGACATGCTACAATTTCATCGTCCATATGAACAATGGAAGCTGGAGGGATTTTATTCTCCTAATTTTGATTTTAGGCTGTCATCATTTACAATTTGCTTAAATAAAACTGGCCAATAAGAACTCCAGATCAGCCTTGGCTGGTATAGCTCAGTGGATTGAGCACGGGCTGCGAACCAAAGGGTCGCCGGTTCGATTCCCAGTCAGGGCACATGCCTGGGTTGCAGGCCAGGTCCCCAGGGGGGCCACGTGAGACGCAACCACACATTGATGTTTCTCCCCATCTCTTTCTCCCTCCATTCCCTTCTGTCTATAAATAAATAAAATCTTTAAAAAAAGGTCAGGGTAACTCCAGTGGCCAGCTTCAAGGTGCTCAATTAGTTTACTTGAATAAATGAGGAGTGAAAATGGACAGACTGGCTGCAGATGGGGCCAAAATGAGTTAGCAGATTTGCATAGCAAATCTACATTAACTAGACTCAGATGTGTTGTGAGCCTGTTAAAAAGATAATGCTTTACTGTGTCCCATGGAGTTGAAAATTCAATTTCAATTAAACAGAAAAAAGAAAAAAGCTAGTTATAGGATTCCTATATACTCATTCCACCAAGGCACATGGACAACACTATAGCAAAATGGACACATGGAGAGCCCTAAACTTGATTGCTTTTTTGCTATCAATGGTTTCACATTCTCCAGCCCAGAGCAGGAAGAAGGACATGATGTTTACAATGAAACAAAAAATAAAAGTCCTCAGCAGGACAAGGGGGTCAAGAAGCCCATTTCAGCCCTCTGCCATTGTTGAGTGTGAGGCCTTTACACAAAGCCGAGGTCACTGAGCAGGGGACAAAGGAAGAGCGGCAGCCCTGGAGGCAGGAGGGTGACACCCTGCGGCTCACTCAGATCTCTAAGCAGAGCTAGTGGCTCTGTCGTGATTTATCCACAGGGAGGACACAGGTGTGGAGCCACAAAGGCTGGGGAGGAGGGTATATGCGGGGAAAGTGGATAAATAAGAGGCAAGTGAGGTCCCAGTCTTCATGGCCAGTCCCAGGAAAGGCTTGCTGAAAAATTATTCAAAGAGTACAATTAAATTTTCCCTGTTCTGCTGTGCTTTCTCCCTTGGAATTATCCTTTTGGAGTATCTGAGGACACATCCCTTTCCCTGAATGTTTGGTTGAGCCTTAAAAGGTTCTGCTGAGTCCACAGAATTCTGGGCAACTCCATATCTGAGAAATGTGGGCAGAGGCAGAGGTGACCACATCACTCCCTGAAATCCCTGTATACTTGTCTCTATAGCGTTCTTGAACATTTCTTGGAACATATGCACATAAAGATAAATGAGAGAAGCAGCTTCGTCTAGAGCACCACTACCTAATAAGAATGTAATGTGAGTTACGTATTTAAACAAATTAAAAAATTTCTAAAAGCTGCATTAAAACAAGTAAAGAAATCCCTGAAATTAATTTTAATCTTTCTTATTTAGCTCAAAACATCTAAAACATTATTTCTATATATAGTCGATACAAAATTAGAAATGAGTTTTTAAATGCTTTTTTCATACTAAGTCTTAAACACCTGGTGTGTTTTTTCACTTAAGCACATCTCAGTTCAGACTGACATTTCAAGCGCTCACCAGCCTCATGCGCTGAGTGGCTCCCGCATTGGACAGTGTAGAGACAAAGCTTAGAGGGCAAACGTCTGGCTTCCACAACTAACTCTGTGACCTTGGGCGAGTCACTGAACTCTGCTTCCACAGATGAAAAATGAAGACCTACCTGCCAAAGTCGTCTTGACTATACCATGAGACAGTATATCTACAGCACCTAATACACAGCTGAGCACATAGGGGACTGGACTTTAATAAAGTTAGTAATAGTAAGGGTAAACATTTACACTTGATATTTGTCAGGCACTGTTCTAAGCATGTATCAACTTTCTTAATTCTCACAACACACTATGAAGTAGGTACTATTATTACCCCCATTTCTACAGAAAAGAAAATGGTGGCCAAAAGGGGCTGAGGCCAAACCTCAATAACAGGCAAAGCCTAATCATTAGACAATCTGACTCAAGAGTGCCCTCTTAACTGTGACAGATGCTGTGTCTCTCTCAACTGTGAGCAAATGCGAACAATTTTTGACATCTAAATACTGAAATGTAAAACAAAAGCAAATAAATAAAATGGTTAGGTAAGGCTAAGACTAAATTGTCTACCTGATATACATTCTCCCTTTCATCCTTGGTACAGAATCTGTATTTCTGCAGATTCTTGTACAGATGAGTGGTCAAAGAGATGTCAGCAGGATTCATTGGGTGAGATTCTGGGAAGGTTCTTTTGCCCCTTTGTTTCTTGCTCTTTGGCTTCATTCTGCCTAAAACTCAGACTTGATGGCTGGAGCTGCTGCAGCCATTTTGTAATTTTGAGGATAAAGACCATTTACATTTGACTGTGGAGCAGAAAAAAATTAGGAGTCTGGGTCTCTGATGATTTTGTGGAACTACCACAACAGCTCCATAACTTGTTTAATTCTGGACTAGGGTTTGTTTTTTTTTTTTTTTCCAGAAGAAGGCTGATTTTCTTATACTATACTAATTGGGTCTGACCTGAACAAAATTTCTAATTAACATATAACTGAGGTCATAGCTGACACTCAAATTCAGCCTTCAAGTATTGGTGCCACGTACCAATTTTATAAATTCTACAAAGTAAGGAAAAAATCCTATGAAGATTCATGGGGCTTCATAATGAGAAATTACTTGGGAATACATTTTTCTCCTTTTGAAACTTAAGTCTTCAGTCTGTTGATCTCTCTATCTTGTGGACTCTACTTGCACAAGAACAAACGATAAACTTTAGAGCAAAATAAGGACATAGGTGCAGTCATTACTAGAGTGTTATCATTCAGCACCACACTCAAATGTCTTCACATGGTCCCTTTTTAAAATAAAACTTCCAAATGAAAACTGATCTTCAGATGAAACCTGTCTTACTGATATGATCATTGATGGGTATTCAAAAGAGAGGAGGAACCTCAGAAAAACAGAGAAGGTGCTTGAGATGACAGAGCCTGGAAATTAGGGCTGTTTGGCAAAACATACCAAGATCATCCATTTTTCCAAGCAAATCTGACAAACAATAAGGACATGCTGAAATAGCCATTACGTCATAACAAACCACTAAGCAGCGAGCGGGGTCCCAGCCAAAACATAGTCAGCCTTTCCTAAAAGTGTCCAGAGCAATTTAAAAGACATTCTACCTAAGTAACCCCCAAACCTCCTTCAAAAAAGGTTGGAGAAGGTACCTGGTGATCCATTTCATACTAATAAGGTTTAAAACAAAAGTTTCAAACCTGAAACTCACAAACAGGGTTAAAAAAAATTGTTAATGGACTTAACAAGAGAATGAAGGAAATAAAGAGACATTAGAGTCATTCATCAAAATAACACTGTGTCAGCAGCCTAGGACAGACCACTGCTGAGGGGGCAGGGCAGGAAGGAGAGAAAGAAAAAGAAATCAACCCCTCAGCAAAGGGAGTCAGAATTTGCTAGAGAAAGCATATGGTTTTACTGCCAATTCTATGAAAACAAAATGAAAGAACCAGAGAATTTCTATGCCAACATATCTACCATGTTGGGCATTTGTAAAATGCATAAGTATTCTTCAGGGGAATAAACACATTTACCCACATCTTTAATAAAAGCTACTAGATTGGCCACTTTTCCTTTTTTTAAATTTTCTAAAACACAACTAAAAGTGTACCTATCATTTTCTCTGTGGAGTTGCTTCTCTGAAAGTGTTCTGAATCTGCCCTTTGGAATGCCTCGAAGTCCCTTACTCTTGCTGAACACAAACATGCATTGAAAAAGTCTTCTGAAAGATATCCCAAATAGCTCATCCCTCAGGTGTAAGATTAGCCTGCAATCCCTTGTCTTCTGTGTCTGTTACAAAAACAGAAGATTAGAAAAGGCACAATAGACATCCTCCCAAGTTCTTCTGTGTTCCCCGACTGGTTGGGATACCATATCACTACATGGCACTTGGCAGCCTGTTCATGACAATTTTACTAAATATAATTCACTTCATCATATTATTGAGAATCCCTCTTTGTTATGGTTTTTAAAGTAATAGCATGTATCAGAAATAGACGTATTAAGTGGGTGCCTTGGATTCACTAAAAACCACAACAGAATACCAGTGACTTTTTCCAACATTAAACAGTTTCAATACAAGTAATATAGTTGGCTGGCTCTATATCAAGCCAACGAACCAAATCATCAAATGAGTATCATGTCTACTGTCATCTCCCATCAACTGGCAGCAGCTGTCTGGGTCACTGTGTTTAGAAGGACTCTGGGGCCACTTCATCTCATAACACTGAGTGAATTCTTAATGGCTACCATGGAAATCTAAGAAATATATTTCCACTCAAAGCTATGATCCTCAGCCATCAACATGTTGAGTTAAATGTTCCCCCAAAAGTTAAAGATTCGCTATGACTAAGGAGATGTATTTCTTTTTAAGCTAATGAAAGGTACAAAGGTTGTTATACCTTTGTCTGCATATAATTTTGGTGAGGTTGTTATTGGGGAAAGGTGTATACTTAATTGCTGAGGTCCTAACCATTAAGAAGTGATAACTTGAGGTGGCTCAGTCACCAAATCAAGTACAAAATCATCTTCATTGTAATTTTTTATTTTTGTATTGAACTTTGTATTTTTCAAATACCTTTCATGACCTCCAGCTCACGTAACTTTAGGACATGAGAGATGAGTGAAGAAACCACTAGTCCCCTGTTGATCACTGGAAACCGAAGGAGCTCAGTTATAGCCATGACAGTGCCCTTTAGCCCGTCAGAACAAACAAAAGAGGGAATTAGGGAGGACAGGGGCCCAGGTGTTGGGGGCTCTGCCCTGAATAAACTGTGTGATCTTGGGCAAGTCACTTCTTTTTTCTGTTCCCTATGTATAAAATCGAGTTAAAAAGAATTAACTTCTGCCATCTCTTTAGTACTCCTTCCGTGGAAATGTTCTGGTGCCATTGATTCTACAAAGTAAAGTGGAGGAAAAAGTGAGATGAGAATAAAATATTAAAAGTGAACAAAGTAGACAATGGGAAGAAGAGAGGAAAAACATATGGAAGGAAGACAAAAGGCTCAGAATATAGTCCAAGGATTGCATTGTTGTTCAGTGACAGAATGCCATTTTTCATATGGATTTTTAAAAAATCAGGGTTTAGCCCCGGCTGGTATAGCTCAGTGGATTGAGTGTGGGCTGGGAACCCAAGGGTCCCGGTTCAATTCCCAGTCAGGGTACATGCCTGGGTTGCGGGCCAGGTCCCCAGTGAGGGCCATATGAGAGGCAACCATACATTGCTGTTTCTCCCTCTCTTTCTCCCTCCCTTCTCTCCTCTCTAAAAATAAATAAATAAAATCTTTAAAAAAATCAGGGTTTATATCTAAACATTTTCTCACCAAATTTTTGAGTGATAATGATGGTATCACATAGTGTCTTTATTTTTTTAAGATGGACACGAGGTGAAGCAGGTTACACTGATCATACTCCAGGTCTGGGACATTGTTATTTATCACTGGGCTATGCAAGTAGTGGATTTTGTTTGGTTACTACCAAGTGGAAATCAAGATAACCAAATGAAAATTTGGACTTGGATATATCCCAGGTGACATCATTGCTTCTTAAAGGGACAAAGGTTGGGAAAAGCCAGTAGTGAACCCAGTAAGTTTACTGTATTTCTGGATTTCTTTGATTTTAAGATGCTTCATCATTTAATAATAGACTTCCATTGCCACTCCCAAAAAAGACAGAAAGAAGAAAAATGATACCTCATATTAAGTGTACCCATAAATTAAAATGCACATTGGAATTTTGGAAATGTGAAAATGAGAAAAAGTGTGTCTTAAAATGGAAGCAATAGTGATAGACATGTCTATCACATCAATAGTATACAATAACGTTTTCACAATTTTCAATAGCAAAGCTGAACCTCTTGCCTCAAAAAAGTACTATACATGCCAAAACACTGCATTTAGTTACATTCTAAACAGTAGTGACAGAGCCCACAGCTAAAATCTTGCCCATTTCTGGTCCAAGAGAGAAGGAAAAGTTGGGATGTTACTTGCCTTTCCAGACTCACACTCGGTCCCATCCGCCCAGGGTGTGTGCTGTGTCCGGCAGCCTTTGCTCGCTCCGTCCCCTCCGTCCCCGTTATTGCACCAGAGTCGTCGACACTGCATCTGCTCATTTCAGTGAGATGACAATTCAGTGACAATATGGTTAGATGATACCAAACAAGGCAAAGATTACTTTCAATTAATGTTTTGCCAATGATGTGCTATAGATTGGAAAGGGATTTTATTTCCTGGTATGATAAGTGATCAAGTATTCCAAGGGATACAGAGAGCAGTAAATGAGGCACACTTGTATGCCTGGTAGGACTTGAAATGGTGTAAAAAAGGGGCTTCTGTGCATCACGTAGTGGCATCCTCCTCAGTTACTCCTCCCCGGCTGCTAACGAGGACACCAGAGCAGACGAAGGAGCATGCGCACTCGCACACTGGAGCTATGTGACGCGAGCTCAGGTTTGTGAGGAGCTGGGACAGGAGATCAGGTTCAGAGTTATGCTGTGATTAGCTGCGATCTGAGTTTTGGTTTGGTTTGACTGAAAAACTCGTGTTTTCTTTTAGTAGTCCGTATACTACTATGGTCATAAAATAACCGTTTACTAGGGCCTTAGGGGTTATCAGAGGAAAGAAGGGACAAAATATTATTAAATATTTCAGGCCTACAAAAAGCACAAATAGCAACATAATGGATGAGCATGAACCTACCACCCAACTAAAGAAGGGAAACTCCCCAGGCCCTGGTGAAGGCCCAGTATATTCCTCCTTAATCCCAAACCCCTTCCCCTTCTCCCAGAGATAACATTGTCCCAAAGGGTGGCCATCCTGTCATTTCCATCGCTCTATGACGAATGTTTAAGTATCAAGCAATAACGTACATTTCAAATGTTGAAATAACATGTATTTCAACATTTCGATAACATGCGTTTCAGAATATACCGATAGGCCTTGTAACTTGCTTACACTCACTACTCACGCACATACACACACACAACACTTTTTAGTTTTACCCAAATTGATATATTTAGCTCTGTTTCAGAGCATACATTTTAAACACTTTTTCCTGATTATTAAACTAAACCATGCTCATAATAGAAAAAATCAGAAAGTAATAATTTATTTTTTTAAATAGAAAAGCCTCAAACTACCCAAGTTTTCCTATAGTTTCTTGCCTTTTACAGTTGAGAACATACTCTATAAAATAATTATTTATCCTGTTAACTTAAAAATAAATCAGTAACATGTTCCCATGTGCAGTTACTTTTTAATTGTTGTATAATATTCTACTAAATGGAGACACCATAATTTGCTGAATCATTTTATTCTAGGGCACTTGGATTATTCCTAATGTTTACTATACTGAATAACACAGAAATAAGTATAATCATGAATAAATTTTACTAAAAATATTTTATTATTTTCATGGAATCACTGTACTTCCCAATTAAGCATGCAATCTCTGAAATTTCCCCCAGCAAAACAAATAAACACATACACCCGAAGAGGTAGCATGAGGCACCCCAAAGCAGCACAGTTCTGCACATTTGAAATCTGGTAACCACCAGATCATATCATTGGTCCAAACGTCCACAACACATACATCAAAGTATCACACACCCGCCAGCTGAGCTACCACCAGAAATGACTTCAAGCCCCAGGTGGTCACAGGACACAGGTTTGACAAGCTAAACCAGGGAAACAGGTTTGTCCCATGAATTACTTTCACTGCATCTAGAAGAGTCTCTATAATAAAGGTCACCTAGATAGGTCAATGGTCATGAAATGAGACAAGGAGAGAAAAGGGCTGAGCTCTGCCATTACAGCTCTGCAACCCGTCCTCTCTGAGCCTCGCTTTCCCCCGTGTACAAAGAAAATAATAACGGCATCTCCCCACTGGACTGTCCTGAGAGTGAAATGAGAAAGTGCTGGCAAAGCACCATCTGACACTGAGTATTGTGACTGCTTATCACCATCATTGTTAGTATTATCCTTAAGAGTCCATGGACCATTCTCAATTTTTCCATGAGTGGTTTATAGAGTGAAAATCTAATGGAAAACTGTGAATAAAAAGAGGTCCAAGAATCAACCTCCAAACACTTACCATAAATGGGCACACCTGAGAACCTGGTCCAAAAATCAGTTCACATTGTTTATTCACGTTGTAAAGGAGGCCTGGCAGTTGGGAAGGCAAATGGTAGTATCTGGATTCAGGTTTGTTAAGCAAACACTCGCCGTAACCAATGCTATGGAAAGCAAAAAGTACAGATGGTGAGAGCAGTGGGCAATGTGTGACGTGTCAACACCTCCAGATGAAAGGGAAGGCCATCTGCCATTGTAAGGGTAGAGAGGACAGTTCTTTATATTTGTGTTACTCTTTTCCTCCAAGTTTAAGTCTAGGAGCTGAAGTTATGTTTTGTTATATATTTGTTTGTATACTGATTGCCCATATATACAACACAGTAGGAAATGTGTATCTCTTACAGCTTTTATCACATTTCAAGGCAATTATCTTTTCATATATTTATTTCTTTTTTACCATCTTCTCCAATAGGCTGTAAGCTTCTTAGGGGCAAAGATAGTGTCTTTTCATCTTCCGTAACAACAGATGTTTAGTAAATGTTTGCTGAATAGATGAGTGAGTTAATCAACTATGGCAAGAAACACCTATCATCTGATTAAAGAGGAAAAACAACAGCTCTCTAGTTCTTCTGACATTTCTGCAAACACTTCTGGATGAAATTCACACCCAGTGAGTTCTGATTAATAAAACCCCCTCTTCCCTGTGGTTGCAAAAATATACACCCAGTGACCTTAGGACAATCACTTAACCTTTTGTACTTCTGGGAGAGAAAAGCAATAAATCTGTGACACAGAGATATTGTATAATGTAATGGGATCTTTGGGCAGCCTGGCAGGAAGCTTAAAAAACAAAACAAGAAAAGAGAGAAGGAGAGAAGTTGTGTATGTGTGTGTAAGAGAGAGAGAGAGAGAAAGAGAGAGAAAGACAGAAAGAGAAAGAGAGAGAGGGAGGGAGAAAATGTCCTCCATTCAACTCCAGGGAGGGCTGCTGCAATTTTCATCCACCCAGATAATGTTCTTTGGGATTGTCTCACTATCCTACCTCTTTCCAAACCAAAATTACTAAGTCAAAGCTCATAAATATTGCGGCTTTCCTTCATCATGTAATCACATTCATGGTCCCTCTCCCAACACCTGAACATCTAGATTTCCTATCTTTACCAGAAATAAAGCAACATTTACACATTCTCTGTAAGATCCTGACCTTCTTTTTAGCTCAGTCTGTAATCTTCTAAACTGTGGCAAGAACATAAACTGCACAGATAGCAGAGAGTATTTTCCGCCCTCTTTCAAGGAATGTCAGTCAACCAAAATAACAACTCAAAAAGAATGCTTGACATTTTCTTTCCCACAATTAGGTTACTACATGGAGACCACACACCAGAAATCTGTGCTAAAACAAAGTTCAAGTCTTACTCTAAAAATTCAGTGACATATTTTCGACTACACTTTGACCATATCCAGGGTTTGGTGTGGAAGTTCAGTGTTGGAGCCATGACTTGCTGGGGACTCTTTACTCCTTCTTCTTTGCACTTATTGCTGTCATCATGAGGCATATTAAACCTAAGGCCAACGAGACAAGGATAAGACTGTCAATAAGCACAAAAGGATTGAGCTGTTATAACTGCTTTCAAGAATGTACATGTCTAAAAATTTTTTTAAACTGACTACTGCATTGTGGATAAAAACCTGAATCCTGGTGAGCAGAACAAAACTAGACAATTACAGATGCAGTGATGATAAAATGTAATTCTCACTCAATTTAATACACAGTGCCTTTAATGTATAAAAAATGTAGATTGAGCCATTATGTGGCTTAAGTGTACTTTCTGGAACTGCAGAAGCTTTGAACATTCTGTAGTTGGTGCTAGAATTCAGTAGTTGGAATTCCTAATAAGCGGTTAAAGGCCAATTTATAGAGGCAAGATTTGGCAGGTTATGATAACATTGTGAATATAAAGAGTCAGTCAAATGTCAAAATTTGCAGCCAAAGCTTCCTAATAAGAGGCTCACTGTGGGTCTTGGCATCTCCTCCACTTCAGATCAGGATGACAAAGGACTTAACCCTGTAGGTATATCATTATAAAGGTGTGCAAAATCCAGGCACAATAAAACAATTAAGGAAGGCTGCAAGCATGAAAACCAGAGACATGCCTCTTCAATTGGCTTAACTCAAAGATGGCAAATAGTTTCTTGCTTCATGCTAATGCCAATTGACTGGTACTGGCTTCCTGAAAACTTGGGCACAAAATGAGTTTTAAATTAACCCAGGTTTTCTCCCCTCTGCCCTTGCCCCTCCCCACTACCCCAGAAGGCTATGATGAAGTACCAGTGTCCTCCTCTTGGGCCTGGGAAAGAACTTGGCCACAGCATTAACACATACTTGCCAGACGAAGTAGGGAAAAATGATAGGAAGCATTTGTCAATCCAGAAACTCTACTGTATGATTCTCATGCCATTATCAGCTTTAGTGTTTATCCACTGGCTAAGAAGCTCAGAGGGGCTGTCCTCTCTGGATGACTTTCCCCAATCACAAATTTGATGCATAAGATTAATTGAACATTTAGGGAGGAATTTCCTTCACTAGTTCATCTTGAAATATGGAAATAAGTGAGTCAGAAGTGCGTAGACTTGTTCCATACGAAAGAAAAGCTGGGATAAAAGCCTGTGAAGTCCAGTCTGTTGATTTCTCTTGTGTTTGGTTTTCTTTTACTTTTAAAAATTTGGGCCCCACAATAATTGACAGACAGAATAATTGCCTGATGGAAACTGTGAGATGGAAAGACTCAAACTGTCTCAGCTGAACTTAAAAGTAGTTCTTATTGCTTATGTGTCCATTTTTTTAAAAGAATGACCACCCAGATTTCTAGTTCCCAGCTGCTGAGTCAGTACCCTGCCTATACCAACAAATCCAACAAGCACAGCATCCAAATCTTAGTTGAGCTGTTTCTCTGTAGTTCAAGGGGTTCACAAGGACTTGACAAAATCCAGTTTATTTCATCACATAAAAAAAAAACTTCCTTTCATTCAAATGTCAGGTTCATTTGCTTATAGCAAAAGCTAGATAATATGCATTAAGCACTTATTAAACAACAATAAAATTTTTATTGCATTCACAACACACTGGGTAGTATGTTAAATGTGTCAGATGCTTTATTTCACTTAATTACCTATTTGACCTAGTGACTAATACAATTACTATCTGCATTTTACGAATAAGGAAACTGAGATGTAATTACTTGATTGAGGTCATCAGCAGTAAGATGGGGGAGCTGGGATTGGAATCCACTTCAGTCTGATTCTAAAACCTCTTGCTTTGGAATATATATAAACTATATTCCCTGCTGTTAGACAGTTGTGGAATTGTCAGGAATACTGTGAAAAGATTTCTACAACTAGTAGAGGTAACTGACCTACCAAATTCTTCCTCTAGACTCTGTGTTTATGAAGCTGTATGAGAAGGTAGGAGTTGTTTCTGAAGCGGCCAATAATGCTCAACGGGTCAACTGCTTTTTTCCTTCAATAACTGTTGGGTTTTTTTATTATCAGAAAGTCATGACTAGAACAACTTAGCATGTAATTTTTAAAAGATTCATTAGAAAATCTATGGATTTTCACTTCCTTAAATGTGAGCAAAACTAACTATATGAGACCAAGCACCAAAACAAAGACAATTCTTAATGTGTTAGGAATATACTTTTTGTTTAAATAACAACTCACATCATTCATTAACTACTTCATACTTCACTTCCTGGAACAACTGAGATAATACATGTATTATCCTACTTTACAGGTAGGGAAGCAGCATACATTTTCCTCAATTCAAGCAGAATGTGGAACAGTTCAGTCCAGAACTTGGGTGTCTGGCTCTCTCAGTTGATGTCTGTCCTGGAGCTGGGAGCCCAGTCTAATCTCGCTAAGTCAAACACAAAGAAACAATAATACCTACCTGTGGGGATAATGAAGATTCAGGGATATAATATAAGTGAAAGCTCCTAAAACAATGCCAACAACATGTTTTTCGTGTTGGGAAGATGTTTGTTAACGACGCATTTAGGTTTCTCTATAGCTGAAAATATTTAGTTTTTGTTACTTAATAGTCTCACTTTCTTCAAAATGTCAACTTTATAAGCTGACTGCCTCAAAGACATTTACAAGCTCTTGTTAGAAATAAATTAATAGAAAATTAATTATATCTACTTAAATGGTATACTTTTCTTAGCCATATGTTAGGGAGAAATGTTAATAAAAATTATCTGCCCTTTGAATATATTCCTATCTCTGTAACTTTTCCAATTCTATTTCCTAGGAAAGGAATGTCTGACCTGTTGAAATGCAACCTATTCTTCATGGTCAAATCTATCCTCCTAGTTAAAGTTCTAAAGGAATTTACTAAATTTTATGCATAACAAACAAAAATCCTTAAAAGATTCTGTTAAAATAAGTTTGGGAAAACTAAGTTACACGAAATCAACAATTTAATACAGAAGTTGTCAAAGCCTTCACTTTATACCATTTAGCCTTGTGAATCCAACCAGGGGTAGACTACGAATACATTTTTAAAAAACAGTTTACTGTTAAAACTGATAAAAACAGATCCTACACTTGATATTAGCCAAAAGGCTGAGAAGCAACTTGGAGAGCATTATGGTAAGTGAAATACGCCAGTCAGAGAAAGACAAATACCATATGATTTCACATGAATCTAATGAACAAAATAAAGCAAACAAAAAAAAAACACAGACTCACAGATACAGAGAATAGACTGACAACTGTCAGAGGGAAGGGAGGTTGGAGGGTTGGATGAAAAAAAGGGAAGGAATTAAGAAAAAACCCTCGTAGACACAGATAACAGTATGGTGATGACCAGAAGGAAAGGGGGTAGGGCAGGTATAAAAGGGAAAAGGGGAGGTAAATGGTGATGGATGGAGACTTGACTTTGAGTAGTGAACACACAGTACCACAATACCATATACAGATGATGTATTACAGAATCGTACACTTGAAACCTATGTAATTTTTAACAAATGTCATAAATTCAAAAATATTTTAAAAAATCACTTGATTACAAAACTTTTTTTTTGCATGATAGCATGAATGGATCTAGAAGGTATTATGCTAAGTGAAATAAGTAATAAGTCAGACAGAGAAGGAAAAATACGATATGATTTCACTCATATGTGGAATCTAATGAACAAAATACACAAATAAACAAAATAGAAAAGGACTCATAGGTATAGAGAACAGATTGACAGCTGTCAGAGGGGAGGGGAGTTGGAGGGCTGGGTAGAAAAGGGGAAGGGATTAGAAAGTACAAATTGGTGGTTATAGAATAGTCACAGGGATGTAGATTACAGCATAGAGAATATAGTCAATAATGTTGTGATGAGTATGTATAGGGCCAGGTGGGTGCTTGAGAGCAGTGGGGGACCACTCTGTAAATTACATGATTTTTTAACCACTTTGCTATATACCTAAAGCTAATACAGAATAATATTGAATGTAAATTGTAGATGAAAAATTTAAAAAATCACGACTATAAAACTCCTTTTCTTGTTTTCACAGACATTCTTTCAGAAGTAGTGCTAAAGCCCTGGTACTTTGGAAAACAGTGGTGGGATCAGTAGTTTTCAAACTCGGTTCCCAGAAATCCTGGAGTTTCATGATAGCATTTCAGAAACCGAAAGGACAGAAAGAAAGCTGACTAGTAGGACCCTGGCCCGCCACCACTGTTTGACGGAAAGCCAAGCCTGTTTCTGTGCCATAAATATTGGGTGTCTGATAATGCTTCCTTTAGAGAAAAGAAAAGAAAAGAAAAGAAAAGAAAAGAAAAGAAAAGAAAAGAAAAGAAAAGGAAAGAAAAGAAAAGAAAAGAAAAGAAAAGAGGCATACACTTAACATATGCTGGAAAGGTACTAGTTTTTAAATATATTCATCGTATGTTGAACTGAATTGGTGGTACCTCTGTATGTGCACCTTGCTTTATGCCCAGCACGGCACACTGCACATAGGTGCCCTCATAGGACTGGTGAATGAAAAAGTGTGCTCAGTAGATGATTGTAGTTATAAAGTTAACATATGACCTGAAAATTGATATACAACTATAATAGTGATATCTGAGAAAATTATTTCATAAAGATATAAGTAATTTAATTATTCTAGAAAAAATCATGCAACTCAAATATCAGAATAATTTCTAGCAAATTTATACTCTTGTGCCACATGTTCTAGCCACACTCTGTCTCTAAAAGAACAAAAAGGAAAAGCCACTTTCATAATGACCACTTAGTGACCACAATTAGTCAATGTTTTCTTTGCTCTATCTTTGTTCATTCTCTTCCAGGGGAGACTTCAGTGTTCCTAAGGCTAACTGTCTGAATTACATAGACTTACACAACTAGTACCAGGAATGATCTGGATTTGTGGAAATCTTGTGAGCCTGGGCAATAATGGGGACCCTCCTAGACAAAGATGCCAAGTCACAAAATTCTCCTAGCTGACATGCCCTTGGCTTCAGTGGACAGTTTGGAAAGGCACCCTTCCTCCAGTTCCCAGTAGGAAAGGAGAATATTAGACTTTTCATAGATAATTTGTGCAGTTAAACCAAAAAGCCTCATGTGCTATGGCCAAAGAGGGTGTACCACATTTGCTGAGTCTTCTGAAATCAAGGTTATTTCTCCCAGCGAAGTTCCAAAGTCTTCAATCCTGCAAATTCTATGACTCAAGACACTCAAAAAGTATCTCCCATCCTCTAAAATCAAGGGAAGGTTCACTGTTGTGAAGGAAGAATACTTTTAGGTCACTCTGAATTCAATGAAAATATGGAAAGGAAACATACAGATGGCCCAGTTCATGGGCTATTGTAAAAGCCGTGCTCAGTCCATTATCTTCGTTAATAGAACAGCTTCTAGGCGGATCACAAAGGGATCCCAGTTCAGCAAGGCCTATTGGGAGGAAAAGAACAAGGATTTACTCGAAAAAGCAGCTGTGGCTAGAATACAAACATGTAGCCAGAGAGGAGACACACAGCAGACTCACCTAAGGTATCACATTTGTCATGAGCTCTGCAGATATCCTGTCTGAAAGCAAAGCAGACTTAAGGCCTTGATGACACCAAAGAGGAAACATCAATACAAGTAAACACTTCTGAGACTTCTAGGAATTCACAACGGCACCCACATTAGAGAGGGGGTAACAAAAAGCAAACTAACAAGGCCAGGGTTATGCAACTCAAAAACAGTTTGGACATCACTGATTTAAGGATAAAAAGCTACATTGAAAGGTCTTCTGCCTCAGCGGTGGCCACAGAACAAGCAGAAACCTCTCTGACCAGGATTTTTCCTCATGCATTGAAGGAAGTGATTGTGTTTTCTTAACGAAGTTTCCTGACAGACATGTTTTCCTTTATGTTTACAAGTGTGTGCCTGTGACCATGTCCGAGGTGAGTGGTGGGCAGCATACTCAGCCAGCAGATCTCTCCGGTGCCCCGCACAGCTTTTAAAATAATTTTGAAGTAGGAGCTACCATTTAAAAATTGGGAAAGTTCACTTTTAAGAAAAATCCACATCTCCGACTTCTTGCAAAATCACGGAGTTGGCATTGCTGGGACTGTGTCCTGCCTGGTAACAACCAGCTCAGTCTGAAGAGCTGCTGCCCCTCTATCAGGTCATTTTCCTTCAGACATTTTCCTGACATTTCCACTGCCAGAGGGCATTTGGCAGCCTCTGTGGTCTGATCACACTGTCGTCGGTTGTCACAACTGAGAGGAGGGAATGTTACTGTTAAGCGATGGGCAGAGACCCCGGATGCTCCTAGACATCCTTTAATGCACAAGACAGCCTTGCAACAGAGAATTATCTGCTCCCAAATGTCCATAGTTCTGAGGTTGGAAAGCCTTGTACTGGGAACTATCTACCAGCAATATACAACCTCATCCTCTCAACCTGCCTGGAAACTGAGAGATGTGAAGAATAAGAAATCCGTACCTCGTTATAAGAACAGCAGTATCATGGTGGATTCCACCTAGATTGTTCTTCAAATGCTGCCACTCGCAAAACTTTCTTAATGTTGTCTGGGCATTAAAAGATATGGAAGGTCCTTCCTAAATACAGAAAAAATTATGGTTGGTTCATTGTACCAATTAGATATGCCATTTTGGATACAGATAGAAGAAAGAAGAAAAAAACTTTATTACCTGTTCATTATGAATCATAACTAAGTTCACAACAACAATATTAATTAAATTTCCAATACTGGGGTCTTTATAGATAGAGGCTACCTGCAACCGAGATAAATTTTTCAAAGTTAATTGTGAACTCTATGTAAGCAACAAGCAATTTACTTCTTATGTGGGGCTCTACCTCTTTTTACCATTCATGCAACAAATGTATGCATTTTCGAATCTTGAATTTTCATTCAACAAACATTAGAAGTCTCTCTGTGAAACCGTTCAGAGATGGAAGTTTTAAATAATAATAAATTCTAACAGATTTAAATTTCAAGGTACTTTCTTTGGAAATTGCATGGTCATGCAACCCAACAGTTCTCTATGCCAAATACTGGATATTTTTTTTTAAATAATATAAACTTTATTGGATTGATTCACTTTGTATATGGTACATCTCTCTGGGAATTATCCCAATACACATACAAACAATAAGGTTTAACATCTATAGTGGTGCCATTGTGCACACAGCAGGTGTTAAGTAGTGCAAAGAGTTTGATGACAATTTTGTTATTCCATCTAAGCTCCAACCCAATATAGGAGTCTTTATTCATGAATACCAGATATTAGCATTTTAAAAAAATGTTAACAAAGGGGAGGTCACATGCTTATCAAGATCCTTCATCCCAGTTGTGTCCTGGATTGTCAAATTATGCAATCTCACGTTGACTGCATATTTGCTAATACTGCTGTTCTTCATGTTTATCATCCATTTCTGTTCTCCACAACCTGGTAACTTATTTTTTCATCATTATTGTTAATTAAGAGAGCTAACATTCATTGAATACTTACTGTGGACTAAATCTTGCTGAAAACTGAATATACATTTGCATTTAGTCTCCTAGCAAAACTCTGGGCTAGGTATTATTCTAAACTCTGCTCAAGAAATGAGGAAACCAAGACTCAGAGAAATTAAGTAACTCATCCAAGACTATATACAGTGGTGAGTAGCAGCAGAGCTGTAACTCTCAACTTCTATCAGTTTGACCCAAAGTAATATGATTGCAATTGAAATTCTTAGGGTAGGTCTGGATTTATGTGTTGAAAATGGAGTTGAGCCCTGATGGGTCTGGCTCAGTTGGTTGAGTGTCATCTTGCAAAGCAAAAAGTCGCTGGTCCCATTCCCAGTTAGGGCACATGCCTGGTTTGCAGGTTTGGTCCCTGGTTGGGTGAGTATGAGAGGCAACCAATCAATGTTTCTCTCTCACATTGATGTTTCTCTCCCTCTCTTTCTCACTCCCTTCCCCTCTTTCTAAAGATAAATCTTAAAGAGAAAAAAGAAAAGAAAAGAAAATGGAATTGAGTCTGTGCAAGGTCTAATTAGGTTTTTCTTTCTCTGGTCCGGGACAGGAGAGGGCTAGGGTACAGGGGACTAGGTGTGGAGAAGGTGGGTGACTGGAGGGTGGAGGGGAGGCAGGCTGGGGTGTGCAGTGGGGAACATGAGGGACTGGTTCACAGCAGTGAGGGGAAAGACAAGGAGAACCACAGGCTGCAGAAACTCTAAAGCAATGTTCCCGAACGTGGCTGCTTTTCACATACATTTGTAGAATATATTAATAGTAGATTCCTGTTCAAATAAATTAGGGTCTGTGCATTAAAAGGAATCTTATGCTGAGACTTAAAATGAATGAGGGCAAGATCACAGAGACTGCTATAGAAAACAATCTCCAATATTTCAAGGAAAAAAGCAACGTATAAAAGAGTCTAAGACAATGCTCCATTTCTGTTTGAATAAAAGTTGTATATGCACACATATATGCTTAAGAAATGTCCAGAGCTGTGCTGTCCACTTGTCACATATGGTCACTGAGCACTTGAAATGTGGCTAGGCCAAATTGAGATGTGCTATGAGTATAAAACATACTGGATTTTGAGGGCTTAGAATGAAAAAAATTAAAATATCTCATTAATAATTTTTAAAGGTATATTTGGATATAAAACAAAATGATTATTAAAATTAATTTTACCTATTTGTTTTATTTCATGTGGCTAGTAGAAAATTTAAAATTATATATGTTATTTACATTATATCTGTATTGGGCAGAGCTGTTTAGACACATTTGCAAAAAAACTTAATAGTGGTTGTCTCTGGGAAGGGGCCTGAGAGCATGGGTAGGAAAAGACACTTATTTTTCATCGATGGCCTTTTGTTTTGTTTGATTTTTTAAATCATGCAAATATATTGCTTTTTCAATTCAAAATGGAACAGAAAAAATACAGTGAAAGATTTCTAGACCTCACTCCAGGGCTAATTAGAATCCTAGGGAAGAGGCTGGAGGCAGGCAGCTACACTTAAAAAGCTCCACAGGTGACTCTGACTCACAACCAGCATCCAAAAGTCTTAGTGGAGATGAATACCTGGCTGTGCGAGTTCACATGTCAGACAAAGAGCACTGGTTTTGGTGACTGGACAAGCTAAAGGTCATATGAGTCTCCAAGCTTTCACAAAACCATTGGCAAGTGACCCAACTCCTCTGAGGCTCAGTTTTCTTATCTATAAAATAGGTGTGACAATCCTACCTAGCAGGGTTGCCTGGGGGATTAAAAATGATGCCTTTTAAGTGAGAAGCACATTGTCTAACACAGAATAAAGACTCAATATTGCTAACCATTATTGTCATCATAAAATGGCAACCAATGAATAATCTGATGTTCTTTCAGTCACTTGCCTGAATTGTTGAAATGCCAGCCCTGAATGATCCTCCAAAGCACTGCGAGGAAACCCATTCCCCAATGGCATATTTAGGTCCCTCATAAAGCATCTTCTTTTGAATGTACTTACAATTGACATTAAAGTTAAAACATAATGTTGAAGGTTTGCTCCATGGTATGAAACCATTTGTCGGTCTGCTACCACCATCACTTCTACAAACCGTGGCTGGGATAAAAAACGTTTCGTTCTTCTGTGTGTTTTTTCTCTTGTGCTGTCTGTCCTGTTAGCTTGGGCAGAAAGCACCTTTGTGGCTAAGCTGCTTTTGAATATTGCCACATCATCAGCCAGACTACTTCTTCCTCCCCATGTCCTGGTTCTCTTTTTCCTCTTGTCTTCACTGTAACTATTTTTGTGTTCTGTAACAAATCAGATGGCATGCATTACACTTCAGGCCATATCTATTTTGCATTAAGAATTGAACTAGACACATCTTAAAATGATGTCTGTGAAGTCAACTTACATACAAAATCAAGCTCTACACACTGTGGACTCTACAGGTGAACTTCAATCTGCACTCCTATCTAACTGACTAAGGTCTTCAAATTAGCTTCCCCGGAAGTTTCCATAAATGCTCACTTAAGGTATTAAAAAAAATTAGGCCTGAGTTTAAGGAAAACAATCACAAGTGATTGTTTTCATTTGATAACAAAAGTCTTGCTGACATTTAAGCAGTTTCTATTCCTTGTTCTTTGCCATAGATATAGTCAGGGCCTATGGCAGCTAAGAGCTCTAGAGAACAGATATGGAGATGCTTCATGTACACCAGTTTTGATATTCAATGAGACACAGCATAAAGAGGTCGGAGAGGTGGGCAGGCTAATGGGCAATACAAAAGAACTATAGAAAATGCATGACAAGGTAGGGATGATATTATGTTATTACTACACTTAATCATTAAAATATGCAAAACGTAAGAACAGAATTACTGCTATTCAATGCCTGTGAATTTTTTCATTAACTCATTTCAGCACTCAGTTAAGGCAGTAGACTAAAGCCAGAGTATGAACTGATATCAAGCTGGGACCATGATACACAACAACAGGTTAGCTGTACTCATTTCCAACTCTTGCCTAGCCCTCCAAAGTTCTACACAGTCTTACCGCTCAAAGTGTGGTCCTTGAACAAGAGCATTAGCAACCCTTGGAAACGTGTTAGAAATGAAGACTTTGGTGCCACTCCAGACCTGATGAATCAGAATCTACAGTTTAACAAGATCTCCAGGTGATTCATATTCAAGTCAATGTTTTGAGAAGCACTGACCTCAAACTTGGCTTGAAGCTTGTATTACTAGTGAGGATATTCAATTTCAAAGCCATCAGTCACAAAATAAATAGAGTAAACATAAAGTGCCTGCCAAAATATGCTTTGAGTAATAATACAATTTAATCTTGCCCATCAGTTTATAAATGTGCTTTAAAGTTTTAATGTGTGGGAGAGGAAGAAATTTCCTTTTACCCTTCTAGGTTCTTTGCCTGATCTAATAATTAAATCAACATGAAACATATTAAGAAGAGAAAATAGGCAAATTCAGTTACAAACATATATATTGGAACACATACATGAATTAGTCAGAGACCCACACATACATGAGGGGTCTCAGTATAAAATGAGATAGATATGACATTCTGAGCTAAAGATGAGGTAAAGAGCCTTGAGACTTCAGAGCGGAGAAAAGTCATTCATAAGACAATAAGAAGAGCAGGCATTAGTTAGGTGCTTGCTCTGCCGTATACATAGATCATAGAAGTCATTTATGGTGATAACTCTAATATATGCAAGGACCTTAATTTAGATTCTTTAAGGGAATCTAAAAGCTTCTTGTGAGCCTCCATATTGTTGACTGCCTTCAGCTCAAAATCATTCAAGTGTCAAAGGAGCACATCCTGGGGGTGCCTGTTCTGAACCCTTTCGAATGCCACCAGCTAGTAGTCTAAAACAGTCAACAGAATTGTACAGCTAAGAAGTGTGCTTACCTAAGACACAAGGGATAAAATTTATTGCACCACTAAACATACACAATGACAACAAGAAGTTAAACTGTAAGCGGTTTTGTCTTTTAAGGGTGCAAATATTTGACCTTTATAATCTATTGCTAAAACAATCCATTTAGGCCAGGATGTATATTTTGTCCAAATCGAGTATTTTAGCTGTTGTTAAAACAGTAAAATCAGTCCAAATTATCAAACAAGCTATATGTGGTCCAGCTACAGAATATGACTAGCCCAAAGCCTGGTACATAGGATTCAACATTACTTCCTTTGCCAACTCTTTTCTTTCAAGCATATTCATATATGCATACTCATGCCATAAGGCTAATTAGGTTGTCATCCTATTTTAAATTATTAAGTGATTATAGAATAGATACTAATCTAGCACCCAATATGTATCAGACATTGAACTAAGTCCTTTTGTGCATGTTCTCTCACAATTCTTCTCAGACTGAGAAAATTAACTGCTATTTTACAGAGGAGGCAAATAAGTCTCAAAGAGACCAAGTAACTTATCCAAAGTCACATAGTGGGAAGTGGCGGCATGATTAATCAGGCATGGATTTGCTAAACACCCTAACCAGTGCCCTATTAGGCAAGATTTCTGAAAAGCTGGGAATTGAAATGGATTCATGGTTGATTAACAGTTTCCAAATAGAACTTGAATTAGGAAAAAGAGAGTGCCTGGTAGACATTTTCACAAAGGCTAGCTTCTGACAACAGGTGTATGAGAGGTGTTTTTAAATACATAAGAAAATATGTCACTTATTTTGTGAAAAATAAATAATCTCTATTTGATGTTTCCTGTAAATATCTAATATAATTTATTATAATCAGATATGTTTAGCCTTTCTGATCCACCATCTATGGTGGAATTCCTGCCAAGATGCAGATTTTTGTGAAAAACCTTAGGCGAAGACCATCACTTTCGAGGTAGAACCCTCAATAGAACATGTAAAGGCCAACATCCCAGATAAGGAAGGAATTCCTCCTGATTTATATTTGCTGTCAAGCAACTGGAAGATGGATGTACTTTGTCTGACTACAACGTTCAAAAGGAGTTGACTATTCATCTTGTACTGGGACTTCGTGGTAGTGCTAATAAAAGGAAGGAGTCTTACACCACTTCCAAGAAGGATAGATAAGCATAAGAGAAAGTTAAGCTGGCTGTCCTGAAGTACTTAACAAAGTGGATGAGTTCTTCCTTTCCAATTTAGATGCCTTTAATTTCTTCTTGTTGTCTGATTGCTATGGCTAGGACTTCCAGTGCTATGTTGAATAGGAGAGGTGAAAGTGGATATCCCTGTCTTGTAACCCAATCTTAAGGGGAACACTTGTAGTTTTTGCCTGTTGAGTATGATGCTGGCAGTGGATTTGTCATATTGGGCTGTTATGTTTATGTATCTCCTTTCTGTTCCCACTTCACTGACAATTTTTATCATGAATGGATGCTGGATTTTATTAAATGTTTTTCTGCATCTATTGAGAGGATCATGTGGTTTTTATCCTTCATTTTTTTTTATGTGATGAATCACACTGATTTGCAAATGTACCAACCTTGCATTTCCAAAACAAATCCTACTTGATCATGGTATATGATATTTTTGATGTATTGCTATGTTCTGTTTGCTAATATTTGGTTGAGGACTTTAGCATCTATATTCATCATGGATAGTGGCCTATAATTTTCTTCTATTGTAGTGTCTTTATCTGGTTTTGGAATTAGGATAATGCTGGCCTTTTAACATGATCTTGGAGCCAAAACACTAATTTGAAATAACATAAGCCCATGTTCATTGCAACATTACTTACAATTTCCAAGGTATGGAAGCAACCTCACATGTCCATTAGTAGAGGAGTGGAAAAAACAACTATGGGACACTTGCACAATAGAATACTAGTCAGCCATGAAAAAGAAGAAAATTTTACCCTTTGCGATAGCATGAATGGACCTGGAGAACGTTATGCTAAGTGAAATAAGCCAGTCATAGAAAGACAAACACCATATGACTTCACTCATATGCAGAATCTAATAATAAACTGAACTAACAAGCAAGATAGAGACAGAGAGAGCAGGATGACAGCTATGGGGCAGGCAGGTTAGGGGATGGAGGGATCAAGTAAAAAGGAAAAAGGACTCATGGACATGGGCAACAATGTGGTGATTGTTGGGGACAGGGGGTTTAAATGGGCTAAATGGTAATGGAAAAAATACAATAAAAATTTTTTAAAGTTAATGAGAATAGCAACATCAGTTGCCTTTATAGGAAGTGCCCTTCAGATGAATGTGGTGCAGGAGTTTTCATGGCCAGTCACTTCAACAGAGATATTATTGTGGCAAATGTTGCCTACCTATTGCTTCAGCAAACCATAAGACAAGTAACATACAGGGGTTAATAAAAGACATGAACTAATAAAATGTTTAATATAATTTATTATAATCAGTAAAGTTTCAAATGTTTAAAATCTCTCTTCTTTTTCTATTCTCTATTTCATTAATTTCTGCTCTAACATTTATTATCTTCTTTTTTCTGCTTGCTTTAGGTTTAGTTTTCTTTTCCCAGTGTCTTCAGGTAGAAGGTTAGATTATTGATTTGAAATACTTGTTCTTTCCTAAGAGAGGCATCTATACTATACATTTTCCTCTAAGTACTGCTTTTCCTCCATCCCCTAAATTCATTTTCATTCATCTCAAAGTATCTTATGACTTCTTTGTCCTATTGGTTATTTAGAAGTGTGATGTTTACTTTCCACGTATTTTTAGTTTCCCAGTTTTTATTGATTTCTAATTTCATTTCACTTTGGTCAGAGAAGATACCATGTATTACTTCTGTTCTTTTTTCTTTATTGAGGTTTTTTATGGCCTAGCATATAATCTATTCTAGCGAACATGCCTGTGCGCTTCAGAAGAATGTGTATCTGCTGCTGCTAGGTACAGTGCTCTACAGGCGTCTGCTAGTGTAGGCAGATTACAGTGTTCTTCAAGTCTTCTATCTCCTTGTTGATTTCTGCGTAGCTGTTCTATCCATTACTGAATATGGAGTATTGATGTTTCCAAACATTATTATCAAGTTATCAGTTTCTCCCTTTATGTCAGTTTTTGCTTCATGTATTTTTGTGCTCTATTCTGAGGTGCATCTACATTTATAATTGTTAAATATTCTTGATGAATTCACATTTTTTTAGTATAGACTCTTTGATAAACTTTACCCTATCAGTAAAGTGAAAGAAGCCAGTCAAAAATACCACCTACTACATGATTGCAATCATATGAAATATCCAGAATAGGGAAATCTATAGAGACGAAAAGTAGATTAGTTGTTTAGGGATGGGGATGGAGTAGGAATATGGGAGGTTGATAGCTAATGGACACAGGGTTGCTTTTTCAAGTGATAAAAAGTGTCCTAAAATTGATTCTGATGTTGGTTGCACAAATCTGTGAATACACTAAAAACCACTGAATTGGACACTTTAAGTGAATGAATAGTAAGGTATGTGAATTATATTTCAATAAAGCTGTTTTAAAAAGACAATATGTCACATGTCTCCTGTAAATATTTTCACTTATCAGTTACTTAGAGGAAAGTACACCACAATGAGGAAAATACTCAAGAAATGCTGTGCAGAATTCATTTGTTTTGACCATTAAAGGGAAAAAATGCAGTCTCAGAGAATCTTCAGGGGGGGGTTGGGCATAGGAAAACCAGAGGATGATTTAAGGCCCTAACTGGAAACAAGGAACACTTATTTTAATAGCAAAGTTGAAAAATTAAGGCATTAACCCCTAAAAGGCTACAATTTCTATAGCTCAAAGTTAGAAAAGGCTACATTCTCTTTACATGAGAATGACCCATGTAAATTCTAACATACTTGGAAGACATTTCATTTATATGTGACTTGTGGCATAAAAATGCAGGAATTAAATTACTTCATCAGAACAGAAAACATCTTCTAATACATAACATTTCCTTATCTTTTACCTATCTGCCCTTTTATCCTAGTGAGTTAGAATCAGATTTATTGACCCAATTAACCTAACTAATTTTCTACCACATTAATCATTTTAGCAAGCAATTTCGAATTTAGCATTAAAAATAGTATGAGCTGTAAAGATTCCTATATCCATTAGGACTGCAAACGCAAACAGTTTTCACTGAGAATCGACATTTAACTTGTGTATCTACCTAGTCAACTCTCTTGCCTCTGAACGGAGTATGATTTCTACCAAGGGACACACACTGGTAGGGTAAACAGAAAGCCATCGCATTTTTCTTTAATGACCTTTTTAGCACAATGAAATTGAGACTAATGCTCCACATTTGCAGTGGGCTACATTATGAAATTCTTAAAGAAAAGAACCATAAAAAATGATTCTTGAACTTCAAGAGTCACAAACATGATGCAGCCACTGTGGGAAACAGTTTGGCAGTTTCTCAAAACATTAAACATAGAGTTACCATATGACCCAGGATGGGCTACATTATGAACTTGCATCCTTATGAGAAGCAGAATACAAATGGTCCATATATTTTTTGATTTTCCTTTTTCACACATGTATTATTACTTTTTATTGAGATATAATTTACATACTACAAAATCCACACTTTCAAAGTATACAATTCATTGTTTTTTTAGTGCCTTCATGGAGTTGTGAAATAATCACCATTATTTAATTTTAGAATATTTTCATTGTCCCAAAAAGAAGACTTGTACCCCTTAGCAGTCACTCCCCATCCCGCCATCCCCCCCACCCAGCATCTGGCAATCACTAAGCTAGTTTTCTGTCTATGAATTTCCTATTCTGGCATTTCATACAAATGGAGTCATACAATATGTGGCTTTCTGTGTCTGGCTTCTCTCACTTGGCATATTTTCAAGGTTCACCCACGTTGTAGCATGTATCAGTACTCTGTTACTTTCTATTGCCAAATAATATTCCACTATACAGCTATATCACATTTTGTTTATCCACTCATCAATTGGTGGACATTTGGGTCCACAGCTCAATTGAATAATGCTATTATGAACATGTGTGTGCAAGCTTTAGTGTGGCCATGTTTACATTTCTCTTGAGTAGTTCTACCTAAAAGTAGAACTTGTGGGTCATATTGTAACTCTATATTTAATGTTTTGAGAAACTGCCAAGTTGTTTCCCACAGTGGCTGCATCATGTTTATACCTCCTCTTGAAGTTCAAATGTGCCACTCAGAAATAGGAAATAATTTTTCATGGTTCTTTTCTTAAAGAATTCCTCAATAATTAATTTTGTTTACTTTACTAAATAGCTTATGAGCAATCTGGCCTAGTTCATATCTTAAAATAGCAAGTTGAACCAATGAAGATCTACAGATGGCAAAGAAGCATATAAAAATGTGTTCCACATCATATGTCATCAAGGAAATACAAATTAAAACAATGAGTTATCACTACACACTGATTAGAATAGCTGAAATCCAGAACAAATGCTGAAGAGGATATGGAGCAAGAGGAACTTTCATTCATTGCTGGTGGGAATGCAAAATGCTTTCACTTTGGAAGACAGGTTAGGTGTTTCTTGTAAAACTAAACATACTCTTAATAGGTAATCCAGCAATTATACTACTTGGTATTTACTCAAAGAAACTGAAAACTTATGTTCACTAACAACTTATACGTGGATGTTTATGGCAGCTTTATTCATAATTGCTAAAAGTTGGAAGCAACCAAAATGTCCTTCCGTAGATGAATGGATAAATAAACTGTGATATACCCAGACAATGGAATATTACTCAGCACTAAAAATAAATGAGCTATAAAGCCACGAAAAGATCTGGAGGAAACTTAAATGCATATTACTAAGCAAAAGAAGCCAATCTGAAAAAGCTATATACTGTACGATTCCAGTGACATTCTGGAAAAGGCAAAACTATGGAGAGAGTAAAATAGTTGTGATTGCCAGGGATTGGGGCTAGGGAGGGATATACAAGCAGAGCGTTCGGAGGTTTTTAGGGCACTGAAATTACTCTGTGAGATACCACAATGATGGATGCATGTCATTAAATATTTGCCCAAGCCCACAGAATGTACAAAACCAAGAGGGAATCATAAGTAAACTATGGACTTTGGGTGATTATCATGTATCAATGTAGGTTCATCAGTTGTAACAACTGTACAACTGTGGTGATGGATATCGGTAGTGGGGGAGGCTGTGCAGGTGTGGGGAAAGGAGATATAGGGAAAACTTCTGTACCGTCATCTCAATTTTTCTGTGAACCTAAAACTGCTCTAAAAATATGAAACAATAAAAAAATAGCATGAGGTATTTCCAAATATCAAATTCACATTTGCATTATTTTGCAATCTGAACCCTGGCATGCACATGTAAACAAAATTACGGCACATTAAAAAGCTCCAGCTGGCAGTCATGTGCTTCCTAATGACAAGTCACAGGCACTACAGTTGTTACATTTTATTCCAAGAACGTGAGTTAATGCTGGCTTTCACAACTGTTTGGCCTTGATGGCTATGAAGGGGAAGTGGTGATGCTTATACCACCACAGCCAGTGTTCTAAGACCTCCTGTTCTAATTGGAGCAAGCTTCAAGTTCTATTTGATCTTGGGCAAGTAAGGGACTCTCGCTCACCCTCCTTTCTCCCCCACTTGGATGAGTAAGAACATTACTCGTTTCACAGACTTGCCTTGAGAAACAATTAGAGATCATGCATTTAAAGTGCCTACCACATAGGAAGAAACCAATAAATATTGTAATTTTTCCTGTTTTTCACAGTGATAAAGTCATAAAGTAAGTTAGAACTAAAAGGAACCACTTATAGGGGAGTGACTAACGATTAAAAACAATTTTCTGGCTTACAGTAATAATTTCCAAGCTAGAAGCTGTTTATATCCTAAAATGATCTTTCCTAAGCCACTTTTCTGGGTCCCACTTTTCTGACCTCTTAACTGGGCATAAAAATACTTGCTTCCATTGTAACACTATTTTGAGAATTAAATGAGGAAGTATACGGGAAAATCTCTTGCTAAATTATAAATTGACCTTAAAAATTTCTCCTTGAGTACCTGTTTTGTGAAAGTCACTGAACTAGATAAGCTGAACAAAATAAGCAACAATGAAACAAGAATAAAACTTGGGGCAATCCTTTAAAAAACTATTATAAAAATTTAAGATGATATCATTATTTAAATATCTCACAGCCAAAAACTTTAACATTTGCTTATTTATTGGTAAAATGTTTTAAATGAGCTTCGCTTTCACATTGCCATGCAACAAAATGAATATTTTTATATATCTTTTTAAAATATTTTGTTTATTTATTTTTAGAGAAAGGAAGGGAAGGAGAAAGAGAGGGAGAGAAACATCAATGTGTGGTTGCCTCTCGTGAGCCCCCCACCGGGGACCTGGCCTACAACCCAGGCATGTGCCCTGACTGGGAATCAAACCTATAACATTTTGGTTTGTAGGCCCATGCTCAATCCACTGAGGTAACAAAGTGAATGTTACATTACTAAATAACTGGAATCATTTAGAAACTAGCATGCAGTCCTAGCTTATTTGACAGTTATTCATTGAGTGTTTCCCACCAGCTGCAGTTGGGCTGAGAAAAATTGAGTGCTAACATTAACTGCTGAGAAGTTAATTATTGCCCTCTATTTTTATCAGGTTTATCAAAACTTAACTGAACTTCCTAAGGTGCTGAGCCACCTGGAACCTCATGGTCTAAGTGCACAGGGCAATCCCAGCCCGGGAACACAGGGAGGACAGGAACAAGCCCCCTTTCTGCTCCACACAGGGTTGACAGCCAGGAGGAAGGTGGAGAGGAAGCATTAGCAGTTCTGTCCTTGATACTGGAGCTGACCAGCCCTGGCTCATGGTCCTGCCCTTTCTGCCTCTGCCCCTAAGTCTCAGTGTCTTCATCTGTGAAAGGAAGATAATAACAGCAAATACCCTAAAGGCTAACTGTGACCATGAAAAGAGATAGCACATAAAACACCCCTAGAGCAGTGTGTCACACATGAGGAGGAGCCATTAAATATTTCACAGGATAACAATCAGTAGCTGTTACTGCTTTCCTAGCAGCATGCAAAATATCCTCTCTACAGAAGTTAGTATGTTGACATTAGGGTTTCTCAAACAAAACAATTTTATTTTAGATGGAACCTTTAAAGGAAAGGAGAGTTAGGAGGGAGGGAGGAAGGTAGAGTAGGTGGGAAAGAGGGAGAGAGAGAGGGAGAAGGGGGAGGAGGGGAGGAAGGAACTAAAGGTAGAAAAGGCTAGTCCCTGTTCCCACAGAACTTTCAATCTAGTAACAACTCAAAGGGATTGATAGTGAGAAGACATAGACTGAGTGATAATCAGATGTGAAGAAACGCAAAGCCTTGCGCCTCTCAACGGGCTCCGAGGGCTAATACACGGGAACAAGAGTGGAAGCCAGGGCAGCCCTGTCCCCTCGTCCTAGTTAGATCCAAGATCTACACTTTGTTTATCTGTCCAGAGCATTACTCAATGAAGCCTTCAGAGAAGGACAGGAGAAAAAATATCAGTGGAAGGTGGATAAACAAGCAAAACCTGGGGGCAAAGGTAAAACAGAAAAACAAAAACAGCCAGAAACCAATGAATGTTCTAATAATACAGAACAATGTGTTTCCAGAAACTCGGTAGGGAAGGTGCTGAGTTGGGGTGGGCGTGGGGGTGGGAAACTGTATGTGTTTATAATTTTTAAAGAGCATGAATGAAAACTATGAAGGTTTAATTTTATTTAAAAGGGTCCTCGATTCGCTAGCTTTAAAACAAGAGCAAATCCCTGGATACCCACTAGATCCAGTCCCCAAATCCATCACTCTCTTCAGGCTCAGGAGAAGGGGCAGAGAGGGTAGGAGGGTGTGTGAGACAGGCCCATGTCTGGTGGTGCTCCATGCTCAGCACTTTTGGAATTCGTTCAAAGGGAAGTGGAGGAAGAGATTATATTGCTAAGCCTTCTTTTTAGCTGGCCAGAACCTTTATGAATGATGTTTCCCTGCAAGTGGTTTACAGAACATTAGTCCCAGAAGATATTTCCAAAACAAATCATGTAGGTTTGCAAAAACACTTCAACAGCATTCACATCTGGGACCTCTTCCAGGCACATTAGCAATTTAAGAGCTCTGAGAAGTCTTGTACCAAAGAAGCCAGTTTACATTGGTTTAATCAGGCAACTAGGAAACACAGGATCTTGGCCAGTTTGTGGGGCAGGTGATGTGGACAGAGCCATCCCTGGAAATAGAACTGGATGGAGAGGAGAGTATTGATGAACTTCTCAGGGAAGGGAAGAAGCCAACTGAGAAACTTCTTATAGTTCAAGGGGCTGCGCTGGGTGGGAGGCATGTGAGGGTCATCACACTATCTTTTAAAGGGTGGATGCCTCCAGCTACCTGGGGAATTAAGTTTGCTGACTCAGGTCTGCAAACTGGGGCACAACCCCCAAAGGCCCTGCTGCACCCCTCTCACCCACCATCCTGCCGCTCCTTCAACTAAATGCAGTGATGATGACAATGACTGCTGCAGTAATACCAGCTAACACAGGTGGCAAACACAAGGCCTGCGGGCTGAATACGGCCCTCCACCTTGTTTAATCTGTCCCGGCACCTTGTTTCTACCCAGTGGCAGTGCTGAGCTCTAGCTTAACAGTTAAGGAGTAGTTACATTTATACAGTCCTACAATTACATTCAGCCCTTCGAAGGCAACTGCCAGGCTGAAGTGGCCCCCGGTGAAAATGAGTTTGACAGCCCTAGAACTGTTGTTGAGAGCTTTCCTCCCCGTCAGTCACTCTTCTAAGCACTTTGTGTGGATTAATCTGTTTATTCCTCACGGCATCTAGATAGGGTAGGGACCTGTTATTTTCTAAATGTTTCCAGTTAGTTGTGTGGCAACTTGAAATCGAAGCTCACTTAAAACTTTTTATCAATGAGTAAGCAAATTTCCTCACTTCATCCTTGAGGAAATTGAGGCACACTTGAAACAACTTGAGAAGATAGTAAAGAACATCTGTTTGAAGTAGTATAAAATCCTGAACATACCCAAGCCAATGTTTTCCTAGGAGACTGTTTGATTTTGCTATTAATATCCTGTAAAACACTCTTCAGGAAATGTTGGTTTTGACTCGTTCCATCTCTTAGCAATAAGGGGAGATAGGCTGTTCTGGCTGGTGGGGTGTCAGCTGCCCACGGCTACCCTGCACTGTCAGTGACCTCTTTGTGACAAGGCTTGGGATCTTTTAGGCCAGCATTCTCTAGCAGAAATAAAATGTCAGCCACACATGAAAGTTAAGAATGTCTATAGCAGCTGCATTTTAAAAAGTCAATAGAAACAGGTGAAATGAATTTTAATAATATACTATTCTATTTAACCCACTATATCCAACATATTGTCATTTCAACCTGTGGCACTAGACACATTTCAGGGGCTCAGGTATCATGCCAGACTACTGGCTGACCTATGAAACAGTGCTTTCCAGGCATTAAGAGTTTGCAGAGTGAATACTGAGGCAGTCTGATATGCTAGATAAGAGTTTGGGCCCGGAAGTCAGAGAGACCTATGTTCAAATCCCAGCTGTTCCACATCAATCTGTGTGACTTTGGCAAGTCACTTAAGCCCTCTGTACCTCCTTGTCCTCATCTGTGAAATGGAGATACTAATGCTTCCTCCCTAATAGGGGAGTTAAATGTCTTAATACACATAAAAAGTGCTGAAACAGGGCCTGAGGCATAGTAGACACTCCAGGGTGTTGGCTGTGGTGACTCATTCCTGAGGGTGAGCACCCTTTTAAGGCTGTTGGAATGGAGTGGATCCAGGGCTTCCTGCTATCTGACAGCAGCTCCTGGGTGGCCTCAAGTTGCGTGGTGGGTCTAGGTATCACTCTCTTATCAGAGATTAAAGAGCAGTTGGGCAGGATCTCTTTAAAAAGGCTTCCAAGCAACTCCTGGAGAGCATATCCCCCACATTCTTTTGATACACAAGTCTCCCAGTTCACACAGGACTGAGGACAAGTTTGTGCACTGCAGCCTGCAGTAAAAACCCTTTCTTGTCTGATGTCCATGTTCCAGCAACCATGGCAACAAGTGGTCGCAGGGGCACCCTGTACTCTGATCACAGTGGAACTCACTCACAGGAACCCTCCCAACGACGGGCCATCTTCCCACAGCACCTGGCCCAGCTCAGATCTGTGGCTGCTGTAAATTCAGCTCTTGCTGTGACAACTTAGTTCCTTAAGTGGATTAAAAGCCTAATATTTTTTTCCATAGCCTTAAGATAACTTAAATGATATCACTGGTTTTTTCTTAATTGTTCTTACACTTAAACCCAGTGGCTCTTCCAACACCTCACCTGAGTCACACTTTTGAACGTCCTCTTTCTAGGCACCTTCCACAGGCAGCTTTTCCGAGAAGTGAGGGGCCTGTGTTCAGGGGCCCCCTTGCCATTCACTGTAGCTCCAAGATTATGAATCCCTGTGAAATTCTGAGCCTGGATCCTCTTACCAATGAAGAAAAGAACTGGAATAGAAGTTCTCTCTCAAGTCCTTCCAGTATTAAAAATGTAGGAATTCTCATATTTTATATGATAAAAGTGAATAATGCTGAAAAAATGAAGACCTAAGATGCAAGAAAAGCAAAACCCAAGAGTCCGTTCTCTTTGCCCCTGTCTCTCTTGGAATGGGGCCAGAAGAAATAATGCAACAGTAAATAGGGTGGGCAGGTAGGAGACAGAAAACCCCAACAGAGAGACCAACACAGAAGAAGTGAGCTGTAGCTGACATTAAATAATATCAAGGGAGGTACAGTGTACACATCTCCACTACTCACTGTGAAGTTTTTATTTTAGACCAGCTGAAACAGATCATTTGTAAAAACCACTTCTATTCTCTCTAATCTGACTTGTTACAATGGAGTAGTATCAAATGCGAGGATTAGGAAACCTTTGGAGAAACTCTTGTACTGCCCACAAAGCACAGAACAGGAACTCTGGGAAATAACGGCGCCATGTCTCCCATTCCTCTTCCCCCAGGAGCATGTGGTCAGAGAGGGCTGATTTCATACCACCCAGCCTTCTATGTCTCACTGTCCCCTGGTTTTCTCTTTCTTTCCATGTGTGCTATGTTGAAAAGAACATAGTTGCATTCATAGGTATCCAAAGCTTCCTTTGTAACTGTTTCACTTATGAATCAAGAGAACACATTCCCATCATAAAGTACACTGGCTTAAAAAGGAAAGTTGTCTGTATACACTAATTAGAAATGAAAACAACAATAACATGCCTTTTCTGTTGGCATAGACACTGGTTTTAAAGAGCAAGTCCTAAATAAGCCTCTCCTAGTCCATCTCTTTTCACCGGTGTCTTGAATAAACTCTATACTGAACTCTGCGCTGTGCTTTCCTGGACTGTAGTCCTACGACAGCACGACGTCTGTGGTGCACGAAATGTTTGCAATAAAAAAAGGAGGCCGTGTATGCAGTAAGTGTCTGCGAATGAACACAATGAAAAAAAAAAGCCACAGCTATGCAACTGCATATCTGATACAGGGCTTATATCCAGAATATATAAGGAAATCTCAAGTCTCAATAATAAGAAAACATTTCAGTTTTCTTTTAGTGGGCAAAATATTTGAAACTGATACTTAACCAAAGAAATATGTGGATGGCAAATAAACACATGAAGAGATGCCTAGTCATTAGGAAAATGCAAAATAAAACTATGACCTGATACCACTGTTAGAACAGCTAAACGTAAAAAAAAACCAAAAACAACATATTGGCAATAACAAATGTTAGCAAGGATGCAGTAAATACGGAACTTCTATACCCTGCTGGTGGGGCTGCAAAGTGGTACAGCCACTTTGAAAAATAGATGGCAGTCTTATAAAGTTAAACATAGTCTTACCATATAACCCAGCAATCTCCCGCCTAAGTATTTACCCAAATGAAATGAAAATGTATGTTCGCCCAAAACCTGTATGCAGACGTTTATAGTGGCTTTATTTGTAATTGTCAAAGGAATTACTCTACATCTTGACTGTGAGGATGGTTACATGACTATATGCATTTGCTAAAATGTGCAGGGCTCTACACTAGAGAGGATGACTGTCACTACACGTAAATTATAACTTAATAGAAAAATGGAAAGAAAACAGTAGGAAATAAAAAGATTTGTAGAATAAATAAACAAATAAATAAATAAACTTCTAACAGAAAAATGCTGAGGCCAATAACATCAACTTCAAGTTTTTCCATACACCACAGGTCAACTGCATTTCAACACCCCACTCTAATTCTACTGTCATATGACAGGTGGGAATCAATAAAAAAGGAAGCATTCTGCCAACACTTGCTCTCCATTTGATTCCCTTCCTTCTCAAAGCCCACCACCCACATGTACAAAAACCATCACATCCTGTATTTCCTCACGCTCCTTTTGTGAGACTCGGGATGCTTCCTGTTTATCGATGATTTTCAGTTGTACAGAATGTCCATACAGAAGTCCGGCCCAGACATAAGCAGACTTTGGTCACCCATAAATGGCTACAATAATGATTCTGTAATGGTCTGATTATTAAAAAACCTAACTTTGGTGGATACAAAGTTTAAATATTTAAACCTCAGCTGCGTGGTACAAGAGCACTTTATTAAATGAGCGGGTTTATTTCCTGAGATAAAGAACACCAAGAGATTCTGCAATATCTTACTTCAAAAAGAGCTCTCTTAGGTGAAGGGTCTGAGGGCCCTCAAATTTATCCCAAACACCCCCTGACTGCTCATCCCTCTGTCCCAGCCTTCTGCCGTTTCTTACATCCCTTCTTTCAAGGGGGTGTGCATCTTAACCTATTTCAGTGGTTACCTGGAAGATGAACAAATTAGCAAGTACCAGTGTGACCCTTTTCCCTCAGCAGACAGTGGGTGTCTGAAGCAAAGTGACATGAACAACCAAGATTTGATGATAGGTGACAGAGAAAGGCCCTGATTTGGGACTGCAGGTGAAGCAGGTTAGCCTGCAGGTTGTCTCTGGATCCAGAAGTTACCAAAAGGGCTGGTGGAAGGGGTAGAAAAGCACCTCTCACACACAAGGAGCCCTGATTTCAGGTCCAATCCTAACCTGCCACTTTCCATTCCCAACTGCAAACTGTCTCTTCTGGGCTTCAAAACACAGGGGAGTAAAATCCTTGAATGGTAGATAAAATCATCTCAGCAAATACTATAAAGTGAGGATCTTTCTACTGGGGTGTGTGTGTGTATGTGTGTATATATATATATATATAATGTTGTTTTTTTTTTTTAAATAGGGCTATAAAGGTTCTCCAGACAATGCATCAAGAAGATCACCTAAGCACACTGCCTTTTGCGCTCAGTGAAATCACTCTGATAAGCACTAGTTCCCCTGGCTACAGGGCTGCATTCTTGGTGCTCAGTGCCTGCTCTAGGTTTGGGGGCTGGGTCTACTCTTCAAAATTGTTGCAGATGCAGCCTGACCTTATGATAAAGGTGAATGAAAGAGTGAAAGAAGTAGACAGGAAAGGGGGGCCATGGGAGCAAAAGTAAAATGGAAACAACAGCAGTTTTAACTACAACAAAGACAGCAAGTGGAGTTATTTCAGAGACATGGCCAGTTGCAGTGTGCGGGCCTTGCTCAGATCACAGTCTAAGCCCAAGGACTATAAAAAGGCATGTTGGGGACAGTTAGAAAAATTTTAATTAGGTACTCTTTATGTGATTAAGGGGAAATTATTGTTGGTTTTGATCACATCATAATGTTACAGTTTTAAAAGCAAATATCTTCATTTTCCAGGCAGGTATGTTGGAGTATTTAGAGGAAATATCATGATACCTGAATGTAGTTTAAGGTTCTCTAGTAAAAAGGAAGATTAAGCAGCAAATGTGGAAAATTCTTTGTCATTGTTAAATGCAGATGGCATGTTTATTTTACCATTGTCTCTAATTTTTAAAATACTCTTTAAAAAAACAAGATGAAAAGTAAAACAAACAAACAAAAACTCCATGGAGAAATAAGAACAAATGAAAGAAGAAGCTATTCCTGTAGAAGTTTATTTTTTACTATCCTTTAATTGCCTTGTTGGAATGTTACACTATAGATTTCAATGTTAAAAAAGCAATGTTTTTACATAAATGCCACAAAGAAGATAAAGCTGAAGAAATAAGCTCAAGAATTCAGTTACTTAAAACAGTAATTTTCCAATAATTTACAAAGAATTTTAGAGGTCATTGCTTATACTTGGCTCTATTAATCATAAACTCCTTGAGAAATATAAAACAGAGAAAAAGGTATAGAGCCTGATGAGGAACAAAAAGGGGTAAGTGAGAGGAAATTAGGTCAAAACAATAAACCCCATATAGCAGAAACTATATTTTGAAGTCAAATCAGTCCTGGTTCACTGACCATTCTGAGTTCAGTTTCTCATTTGTAAATGGGAGTACCTGGAGCACCTTCCTCCCAGTGAGCTCTTCCAGGAGTAAATGAAATAGCCCACAGTGTGCTTGCACATTGCCAGCACCTGGCTCCTCACATGTCGCCTGTCCTTGTGTGCACAGGCTGAAAGGTTGAGGAGAAAGGTCTGAGGATATGAAAGTGTGTGGGAAAATGGAGGCATGCTGGCTTCTCAACGAAATCACTAATTAGCCAACAACCACTGACCTGCTTGGGCCCAAAAGGATGGTGAGGTCAGCCAAAGCTTCTGTTCCTGCCTGGAAGCCTTGAGCTGTCCCAGAATTGTTTACTTAAAGCTCCCTCAGAGGTCTGCTCCTTAGCTCTGTCTCTCACTGCATTCGGGCCCCACTCTCCAGGGAGCTAATCTAATCAGCTAATCTATGCTAAATTATTAATGGGTCTGAGAGGCTAACATGTAACAAATATTCACTCCAACAGAGGCATACTGGAGACACAAGGCTGCAGTGAGTCGTTAGCCTTTGGTGGGAATTCCAGGCACCAGGCAGCCCTCCACACATCAAATCAAATTCTAGGAAGGCTTGTAAAAAATCCTGGCGGAAAAAGCATTTCATATGCGAATACAATCAAATCAACAATGCAGTAGGCACAAAACCCTCTAATGGGACCAGGACAAAAGAGTATGTTCATGAGCTTTGAGACCTTGGGTGAGTCAACTTCACGGACTTCTCTGTGTCTCTGTTTTCTCAAGTGCAAAGTAGAGGCTGAGGTGAGGATTAAAACACAGAATCTATTAAAGCAGGTAGGATAGTGCCTGCCACAGAATGCGTGCTCAACAAATGTTAGCCATTGTATCATTTAGAAATTAGATTACATGAAAGTCAAAAAAGATGTTCTGAAATCTTAAGTAAAAAAGGACTTTTAGATGGCAGCTTCTTCCATTTGTGTTTTCTAGGTAATTTGTCCCACAGTGTCGCACACTGGAATCAGATTTGGTCTCAAGTCAGCCCCACTTCCTACTAGGACAAATTGCTCAACCTTTCTGAGCTGTAATTTTTTCAACTGTAAAATAAGGATAATAATACCTACCCTGTAGTGTTGATGAATGGATTATATACGATAATGTATGGAAAGTGTATAGCATAGAGATCCCATATGCACATAATATGAGTCCAACAAATGATGACTTTTATTATCATCTTATATTTTTCAGGCTTTATGATCATATCCTTGGGACCCCAACCAAGAAGTGACAGTACATTTTAATGGGCGTGATGGACAGAGTCCCCAGTCCCTAATGGAGACTAAACCATGAGATCCCCAAGGTCAGTCCAATAGGCGCAGGCCTAATTTAAATGGATATAGGGGAACCCTCAGCTTTGATCAGCCCCAATGTTCCAAAGAAGTAGCTAAAAGCAGGATTTTTATATGTGTGGTACTGAAACTATCTCACCTCCCCAACCTCCCCCCCCCCACCCCCCAGAAAAGAAAGAAGCGAACCATAGGATCCTGGCCTGGCTGTTGGTCCCCGGTGACAAGTGCCATGGGGCTACAAAATACCTACATGCCACTACCCTCATTCCTTTTTAAACTACATTTGGTAATTATGAAAATATTACAGAATCATGGCAAGAATGCAAAAATATAAAATATAAAGGTAAAGATTGTCTATGTTCCTGCCAACCAGAAATAATCCTATTAACATTTTCATGCATATTGCTTCAGATCGTTTTCTTTACACATATACACCTACACACACTTGATTATTTTTTAAATATGAGATCATACCATATACACTGAATTATCACTGCTCATTCATAAATATACATATTTCTGTTTGTTAATATACATCTATGTCATCATTTTTAATAGCTGCATAGGAATCCACCCAATGCACACCTCATAAATTATTGATACATCCCCATACTGATGGGCATTAGGTTATTTCCAGCATTTTCCTATAATAAACAACACTGTGTTGAGTATTCTCCCATAAACACCTTTACACAATTGTCCAATTATTTCTGTAGAAGTGGCATTTCTGTAGAAGTGGCCCTGGCTGGTGTAGCTCAGTGGATTGAGCGCAGGCCTGCAAACCAAAGGGTCGCCGGTTCGATTCCCAGTCAGGCACATGCCTGGGTTGTAGGCCAGGTCCCCTGGAGGAGACACACAAGAGGCAACTACACATTGATGTTTCTGTCCCTCTCTTTCTCCTTTCCTTCCTCTTTCTCTAAAAATAAATAAATAAAATCTTAAAAAAAGAAGTGGCATTAATGGGTCAATCATTATATAATTCCTAAATGCCTTAAGAAACAATAAACAGCAGGCCTTGCTGACATGGGAGGGTGAGAGAGGTATTTTAGTAACAGAAAAACACTGTTTTTTATGCCCAGGCAAACAAAACAATCTTTTTTCTGTTGGCCTACTCCCCTGCCTTTCTCTCACTCACCTATCTAGCACATCTATCCCACTGATAAGAACAACTAAATTCCCTTATGCAAAATTCAGGGCCAAATAGAGAGTGTGTGTGTGATAGAACTTGAGGTTTCATCTGGAAATGCAATGTGATGGGGATGAAAATTGCAAATAAATGCAGATACATTCAAGTGGCCCAAACGTGTGCGCACACACGCATCCAATGATGGCAAAACAGAGACGGCACAGGAAGGGCAGCCACTGGGCTGAGAGAAACTTTCAAGAAACAAAACCTTCAAATGCTGCATTATGTATAAAGAAAGCAAGCAGACAGAAAGGGCTCTCAGCCTTGCCACTGGCTAGCAGGGTGACCTTGGCCAAGTCCCATAAACCGTTTATGACCATATTACCAAGAAAGTCTGAGCTTAATCACAGGAACCTGGTTATCTTTGGGTTTTGATATTTTGAGTTTTTCTTCCCTTGCGATAGTGTTTTAATTTCTACTTTCATAATCATTTTTTAAAAAAATCTGCCATTCAGTGATTGTTTATTGTCTCTAAACACTGTTCAGGGAGTCTTCATTATTTCATACTCACTTAATCCTGACTATACCCTTGAAAGGTATGTGTTATTCTTCCTTTATGCTCTAAATGTGCTTGAGGTCACATGATAAATAACTGGCATAACGATGATTCCAAGCTTTACGGTTTTATCCTCATGGCACAGAGAAGTTACTCAATAAATACTTTATGGCTGAATGCATAAATGCACACATGAATGAGTAAATTAAGTTGTAGATGTCTTTCTAAACCCATGAAGTTTTTTCACTATTTAAGACTCTTTCTATACATGTCGTTTTAACATCTTATTTCAGAGTCTTGTTTTGAAAATTAGATATTTGTGAAGAATCAGAAATGAGCACAACTTATGTCCCATCTGTAGGCAGGAGTGTAAGAGCCACACTGCCTTGCCCTGGGCAGACTCCCCTGATTCAGCAACTAAAGGGTTACACACAGCTCAGCAGGGGCCCCCAGGGTCTGTTCCAAGGGTTGAGCTATCTTAAATTCTGATGGGTTGATATTGAATATATAGATTATCACTCCTGGAAATAGGTAACTTAACATCCCAGGACTACAATTTGTTCATTTATACATAATTAGCACGGTGGCCTAGAACTGACTGCTAAGGTTTCCTCCAGCTCAAATAGTCTATCATCCTGTAAGAAGAGATGACACAGAGAACAATAATGGAGAAAACTGAGTCCAGGGCAAAGCAAACAGCAAGCTATGGACAGTGGTTAGTACCTTAAATCCAACTTTAGCAGGGACTCTTGTTTAGCTGAACTTCTGAATCACTTGGAGCACTTACTAAACCCAGTGATTCTCGCTCCACCTCTTTAGTCTGGTAGAGGGGTTTTGTTTGTTTAAAGAACATGGACAGCAGGTGCGGATTGACTGTGGTGGGGATAGGGGGTCGGCAGGGCAGGAGAAAGCAATGGGGGAAAAATTGGGACAACTGTAATAGAACAACAATAAAAAAAAAAGAATATGTACTTGCATGAGGCTCAGAGGGTACTTCTAAAATTTACTCTTGCTTACCAGTCACTGCACTTGGGGTGCAGAGTGGCAAGACCTGAAGCTGAAAGGATAGATATTTACAGAGAGGATGCTTTCCTCTCTGGCCTGAATGCCTTCTTCACACCCCACTCACCCTCACCTATTTTCACTCCCTGTGCAGAGGCTACCTGGTTTCAGAGGTTTCCATGACCTGCTGGTTCATCCCTCTAATGGCTACTGGTGAATTGTGTCATGTTTCAAAACTCTTTCCAGCTATTGTGAGCCTCCTGCAACTGGACTGAGAGAAGGGGTACAGGAGCAGCTAGCTGGAGGAGAGAAACCAGAGTAGCAGAGTCCAGCAGCAACCCTTGCAAGAGCCAATCAAAGCTACTGGATGAAGGAAGGACCCACAGCACTAGTCACTAACAAGCCAAAGTCAGAAGGAAAAGGAAAAGTTAGTAGTGGTGATTTGGAAAATGGCACTTAAAGGCGCCAATACCAATAATGACCAGAGCCCAAATAAGGTTTTTTGAAAAAGCAAGGCATCTTCTGCTGTCCTTACTCTTCACCTTTTCAGATTCTTTTTTCTTTGTGTTTTTAACAAGTTTTGACAATGACTTGTCCTCTAGCCCAAAAAATCAACCAAATGTCCATTGACTTGAGTAATTAATTAAAAAAAAAACCTTGAGGATACTTTGAATGATGTTATTCTCTCTCTCTTCTCTCTCTTTCACATACACATGCACACACATGAGCGCACACTATACCTGCACAGAGAACAAATCATGGAACAAGGCAGGCAAACATGGGTGTTCATTATGGTCTAGCTGTGAGATCGTAAGTTGTTCATATCTGAAAGCCTCAGCTCCTTTACCAGGTCTGATGGGAGTAAGAATGCTACCCACTCTACGGGCTGTGGTAAGGATTAAGTGAAGTTGTATGGGTAGAGTGCTTTGCCCAATACCAGTAGAGAATAGTAATAAATGATAGTTTCTAAAAAATGTTGATTTTCTGCCACTTCAGGGCAGTAGAATGTCACAAAGTGCCACTGGTCAACAAATTGATCAATGAAAACATTATTCAAGTATCTTTTGAACATATATCAGTAAGTCAGAAAGGGAGGAATCATATATTTCCTTTCTATTACGTGTTGTATATGTGTATGTGTATATATATAGTTATACACATGCATAAAATAGGCACTTGATTACTCATATTTGGGAAGTCAAGAAGCAAATGTCAACATTCTTACCAGCATAGTCAACAAAATATGATAAATGTCTTCTCGTTGAACTTGCTAGCAGCTGGCAGTCTTGGCACCGTGCAAGCTGCGGTGACTATTGCTTCTAAGTACACTTCTCATTCATCCTCCCTCTCCCACCCCTTGGCTCTTTAGACAGAATATTTCAGTCAGAGTCCACCAAGCCTTGGTGGTAAGAATAGGGCATTGGATGGGATAAAGCCCAAAGTCCCACAGTGCTATGCCCTACGATGCTGCTCCCTACGACTTAACTGCTCCAGGCTATAGACAGCCCATGTTCTCTTGTTAAATGATTCACTTCAGAAATGATAAATCCAGGAGGGAATAGGACACTGCATTGTCATAGTGGAAGAACCTGGTACAGAGATGAGATGAAACAAGTGATTGTTTGGGGAGCATTTTAGCAAACTAGCTATCAGTCTTACATTTTTATCTTATTTGGAGAGGCCAGAAAGACCCTGGGAAGTTATTTAATCCAGAAAAGCAAGTTTTAAAAATAGAAAATAGGGATAAAGTTGTAGAAATGGAAATTCCAAGAATTAAATATATATATATATACACACACACACACACATTCTAAAACAGAGGACCAAATTGAGGGTTGATTTCTAATCATAATTTATCACCACAGAGAAAGTAACCAGGCTTCAAGGACAGTGAAGGGTTTTTTCAAAACTGCAGACTGAGTAACACAGATAAGCATAAGTTTTCCAGGGTGCCCAGAACGACAGACACATCCTTGACAATGGCCAAATACTGTCAGCGTAAAGCCTCAACAAATCTGGCTAGAATGGAAGGGAATCTTGCTGTAGGCATAGACGCATCTGACAGAAACCTGATGGTGCAGCCCAGACTTCCAGTCCTGTATTTCCTGAAGCCATAGAACATGAGCTCACCTGAAGCAGATAGGAAAAATTCCAAGAAACACATAGAAGTTTTATGAATTCCATTTGTAAGACTGCTTTGTAACTTTACAAGGTAAAAACATAAATAAATAGAAAAAAAGAAACATAAGCAATTGCTAACTGAAGATAATAGCCTAGAACATTACTAAAGCTTAATCATAAAAATTATCAACTTCAACAAAAGAGGCAACTCTGCCCATAGTGGGCTGGGAGTCGCTGCTGTCTGAGTTTGAATCCTGGTCTTGACACTTATTAGCTGTGCAACCTTGGACAAGTTGCTAACACTCTCTTTAGCTTTCATATCAGTACAGTGGAGATATACCTACCTCACTTGAATATCAAATAAAAGACAATGTAAATGGCAGTGCTTTGCAGTATGTGAAAGAGCTACATCTTTGTAGCATGACAATTAACCCATTTCACAAAGGTGGGATCTCTGCTGAAGCAAGAAGCAAATACCTGAGGTGGCACATGCATGCCTTCCTGTTGAGGACTCCCTGTGTGGAGCGCTGCTCCTATAGATAACATGGGGTTTGTTTTGTTCCTCTTCATTCTCTTGTTCATCAGTGGACAGCAGTGGTTCAATAAAATAATCCCCATCGTGGGACCGGAAGGTGCCCAGCTGCAAAGGAGGAGATGAGAAGTTGATTTAATAAACAATGAAACATTTCAAAGTGGAGATGGTGCCATTTTACTCAATCCCTTTGTCATGAGGGCTGCTTAAACCTAAAATGCTGGGACACATTTGGAGAAGCAGTTTATTTTCATTCTCTGCCACACTAGTACCTTATCCTTGATTTGAATCTACGCTATTGCACACACTATCCAAATTTATCTCTAAGACATACTTCCTTGGTGCTGAAATTCTAATCACATATTCCCTTCTAGTCCCCTCTACAAACTTTTTGAAAGAGAGTGTTTCTCTGTGTAAAGACGGGTGTGAGCTCCAAGTGAAAATTTGACCCATAGAAGCCTTATCATGAATTGAGGTTCAGGAAGCACATGTTGACCACAAGGCACTCACGGTGGTGCCACCTGTGACTCTAGCACAGGAGTCTCTCGCCAGCCCTTCGCTTTGCAATAAGGAGTGATTCAGCACAAGGCTTTGGAGTTGGGCTGCCCTAGTTTCCAGTCCCAGCACTGCCACTATCTACCCACCTTGGGCAAGTTCCTTGTATGATGAGCTTCAGCTTCCTTGTTCATCAATTAGGGATAAAAAATACTCACTATAATGGGTTATCCTGCAGATTAAGTGAGATAATGCATTTAAAGTGCTTAGCAAAGTGACACCTTGTAAGGGCATAGAGCACATTAGCAGCTTTTGCTATTGTGGTATTAGCTTCTGACCACTAGGATACAATTTGTGTTTGCCAATCATTCTAAGCACCTTGAAAGAGGTAACCCTTTCTCCTTCCCTTCCCACATACCAGCAAGTTTTGCAAATGATGCATGAGGTCTCAAGGTTGAACCACCCAAACCAAACATTACAAGAGCACAAAAGTTCCCCATGCCATGCAATGTTTAACGGGAGAAATCAAGCCCTTCTCTTATCCTCCATTGTTCCTTTTCCTGCACTGAAAAAAGAAGAAGACGGAGAAGAAGAAGGAGAAGAAAAAAAAAGAAAAGAAAAGAAAAGCAGAGGCCTTTTACCTTCCCCCAGATACAAGGGAAATGACTGTCCTTAAAGGTCAGCGTCATCCAGAAATTTGTTCGAAATTCAAATAATCATGCTCCACCCCAAATCTGGCCTACTGAATCAAAAATCTCCGAATAGCGCCCAGGAATCAGAATTTTAATGAGGACTCCATGGTATTCTTATGCATGATAAAGTTTGTGAAGCACTGAGTTAAGACACTGGTTCCCAAACCCGGCTAAGTGGCACAATTGCCTGGGATGTTTTCTAAAAATTCAGATTTGGGGCATTGTCTTTTATCTGAAAATTTGGAACTTTCAAGGATAAGGTCTCGAATCTATATTTTAAAAAAGGTTTCCATGTGATTTATGAGCCGCTGGCTCATTGAGGGGATAGCTCTGGTGTGGTCAGACTAAGCAATAGAGTAGCTGGTTTCCAGAGAAGCGACTTAACAAATTTAGCCCCATCCAGGCAGCTCTCTCTGTTTCAATGCACAACTCTGGAATACTCCGAACACAGTGCAGGATACATGCTGCCACATGTGAAACCTACTAGAGACCGCTATGAATACTAGGAAAGAAGCTGGGAGTTCCTCTGGTATGGTTCTGGCACCTCTGTTAAAAAGGGGAACTGAGGCCCAGAGGGAGGTAATGACTTGTCCAAAGTTCCTTTTTGGCGGTACAGAAGCATCTGAACAGTGCCCGTGCTGAATCTCCTGACTTTAGTCTGGCGCCTTAACAAAAAAACAAACAAAGAAACAAACAAACAAAACCCTGAAATTCTCTTTAGGAATACAGATTCAGTCTCTGAATGCTTAACACCACAAGTCAGAAAGGCTGGGTGGGAGCCCCAATTCTGCCACTTAGGAGCTGTGAGGCTTTGAGCGAGTCTCCAACTCTCAAAGCCTCAGTGTCCCAATCTGTAAAATGAGTTATTTGAGGATTGGGTTGTTGTGAGGATTTTGTATGAGATAATACAGATGTAAACTACTCATTACAGGGCAAAACACATAATAAGAGTTCAATAAATGGTCTCCATATGGTGCCAAATTAATTTTGTTGTCGATTCACAAATAGCTGCTTGATCAAAGAGTAATCCTTTCTTGGTCAAGGTGAACATTTATTCAAGCATAGGGACCATGTACCTACAATATATAAAGCTCCTATCCAGGAGAGAAATGAAGTGATGTTGATCCTGCTGCCGAGGAGAAAGGGACACAGGGTACCAAGAACTATAATACAAAGGCAAGCATACTAAGAACCGTAGGAGAAATGCAGATAAGTGTCTGTGAAGGTGGAGAGGGAGACATAATAGCAGTCTACAGGACCAGGAAGAGGTTTTCTGGAAAAGAAGATATGTAAGTTACACTTCAAAAGAAAGACACAATTTGAACATGTGAAGCTGGGTGAGATGAGCAAAGAAATCCAAAGGCCCAAAGGCAATGAAGCAGGATTAGGATGGGAGGTAAATTCAGAAAAAGAAGCAAAAGCAGATTGCCTGAAATACAGGACTTGTGGAGGAAGCCTAAGCGATCCCCCTGGACATTTGGATGTAAGAGGGGTGAGAAGGTACATTGTAAATGATTCGGTGTACCAGATGGAGTTCATAGCTGTCCACTGGGCAGCGAGGAGTTCTGTAGAGTCAGCGAACAGGACAGTGATGTGATTTTGCACCCTGCTGCCATTAATCTGTTAGTGGCAGAGATAAGAGAGAAAAGACTGGAGGAAAAGCAGATGGAAATATTTCTTAGATATGAGTCTTAATGAGACAGCAGGAGAGATGAGCGCTAGAACTGGGTTAGGGTAGCTCGGAAAACGTAAAGAGACACCTCTGAGATGGAATTCAGGGAAACATACTTGACCAGTGCGGTGTGTGTGTGTGCGGGGGGGGGGGCAGAATATAGCATGGCACTCTGGAGAGTGAAAGACTTTCCGGCATATTTCCTGGGAGGGACACTAGGAGCTTCACAATTCTACTGATACAAAAATGGTAAGGGGAAGTCTTGATGGAGGGTGGGTAGATAAATTCCAGAAGGAAGACAAAGCGGCAAGGGTTTGGGGCTAGATTAATCACTGAAGCGTGAATATATTTAAGAAGTATGTTAAACGCCCACACCCCAAAAGAGACAGATTGCAAATTAAATGCGATATAAATAGGGTTACAGACATCGGGCATCTTTTCTGATGCCCGGGCCTCAGTTCCCCGCGAGTTACCACTCGCCGTTGCACGTGCGAGTTACTGCCTAAAATTGCCAATAGAAATTAAGTTCCTGCGCAGTAAAATATTCATTCAACTGCTGCGGCCAGTCAGCGGGGTGTGGAGGCGGGGCGGGGGAGGAGTAAAGGCTGTTTACAAACTTGACCTACAGACGCAGCTCTAACCGTTCGGTTCTGAAACTGGGGGTTCCAGTCTTGGGATCTACAGTCATTGTGGTCCTTTGGGTACCGGCGCCTGACTTACGTCCAACCCGGCTGGCCGTAACCTTTCGAAGAACAGGAGGATTCCTGGTTCCGGTCCTACCTCTGTCTTGAAGCAGCGACGACTCACCGCAACGCCCCCCACCGCCTTCTCCGAACTGCCGAGTCCGTCCACCCCCAAACGATCTCGACAACGCGCCACGGCTCCAGGCTCTCTGCTGGGGGTCATATGGGCTCATCCCAATGCCCGTGTCCAGGCAAGCCAAACCTCCCCGCCTCCAGTCTTTGGCTTTCCTCGCTCCCCGCCCGACCAGTCCGTGAAGCGATGGGGATGGATGCGACATTCAGTCGGGGATCTCTGGCCCCGGAACGGCAGCGCGCGGAGGGCCAGCCGAGCACCCTGGGTAAGTATCCATGCTCCCACTTTAAAAGGTGGCAGTGGGGAGTGTGGGTGCGTGGGGAGAGGCTAACTCATCGCCGAGGCGCCGTGCGCTGGGAGAGCCTAAGCGGGAAAGTTTCTGCGTCACACTCGCGTCGCAGCAACGCACGTCGCTTGAGAAAGTCAAGGACTACAATCACTGGGGCCAGAATCTTACTGCGGGTTCTCAGCTGTCACGGGGGGAAAGGGCAGATGCCGTGTGGGACCTCTTGGAGGGCAAGTCGGGGGCGGCGGTAAGCAGGGGATCAGGGTACCAGCTTGGATCCGTGGCTTAGTCTGTATTTGCTGCGTTGGGAGGTGGCCACCCCGCCCTCTCGCCCTTCCTCTCAAGGGAAACGTGTTCCGCAGGCTCCCTCTTCCTATTTTTCGGGAAACCCCAACTGGTGATAAAAGCCCCAAAATATCACCGGGTCAGCATCTCCAGGCTCTCTCCCACTATACCTACTTCTCGGTGTCACCCCGCCAGCAGGGTGCAGAATGAGACTGCGCCACACCCTACTACTAGTTTCCAGCCGAGTTCTTCGGCCGGAGAAGGCTCCGCCCTCTTCCCCGCCCCTGGAGCGCTGGGCCCACCCTTCCGTTCTCGGGACTGGTACAGTTCCCTGTCAATCCTGTTCAGCCTCAGGGTTCCTGGCGCGTGAAAAAAGGCCAGAAGAGTACGCGAGGACTCTAGATTACGCACCGCCCTCCACGACACACACAAGGAACTCCCCAGACCCAAGCACGGGGATTCTCAGCCTACACCCCCAATTCAAGACGCACCAATAAGGACTCGTGTCCTCCCTGCACTCAGCTGCTCCTGGGCCGCCGAGTTTGCTTCAAATTCTCCAAGTTTGTATACCAATTCCAAGCCGCCACCCGGCGTTAGGCAAAGCGCAGCTGAGCCGGGTTAGGGACCCTAGAAATCTCCCAAAGATCCAGAACCCCCTCGAGCGCTCCTCTCGAGTGTAAGCGCAAGCTTTGGGATAGTCACCCAAAGCGCGGGACGCAAACCAGCTTCCAGCTCCTACTTAACGCCAAAGCGGAGACTCGCCGTAGTGAGTGAGAGTCTTAGGCTAGAAAGCAATTAAGTCTTCAAAAGCGGGTGAGGGGAGAGGAGGGGCGCGCGCCCACTCACCATTCCTGAGCAGAGGCTGATGACCGCCGTGTGCTCGGACTTGGTATTGACATGGCCTTTGTAGAAACAGTGTTTGAGTTCTGCTTCTTCCTCGGAATAAAACTTGGTCTGGTTCTCCTCGGGCGCCCCGAGGAGGGTGACAGTGAACAGTGGAGCGATAAATCCGGCATGGGCGGTAAGATTAAATAGAAACTGCTGGCCGAAGGCAGAGAGGCGGTAATGCGCCTGGGAGGAGGTAGAGGAGGAAGAGGAGGAGGCGAAGGCAGGCCAGGGGTCAGAGGCAGAGTTAATGCTCCGTCGCCTTCTTTTGAAGTGCACGTTCGTGGGAAAGGGTTCTCCGAGAGCGTTCACTCGGACGGGAGACGCGATTTCGTATTCGCTCAGCGTCTCTAATAATTTCACTGCAAAGAGAAGAAGAGACACATAAGCCAATAATTCAGTTTTCCACAAGTTTTAAAATAAAAGTGAGGGCTTTGTTCTCTTTTCTAGCGGTTTTTTCCTCCCGTTTGAATCAACCCCTTTACCATCAGTGGATAAATATTTGGCAGGAGTCAGAAAAATGAAAAAGTCAAAATATACAAGGTAATTTCAGGTTCTGACAAATACCCTGAATAAAATAAAACACGCCTGCCGCTCGACTTTGCCTCCAGTTATTAAGTTACGATAGTTTGGGGCACGGGGGTTGGGAAGGGGAAAAATCAGGCTAAAATCAAAGGGTGTGGGGGTAAGTTACTTTCACAGTGTCACTCTCTAGAAATTGGCTGGGAATGACCTAAAGAAGGGAGGAGGCTGCAAAGCGGAAAATAATTCTTTCTAGGAAAAGGAAAGAGGCTTCCGCTGCAGGGTGCCCGCTACCGGGAGTGGACGCTGGGAAGTAGTGACAGGGGTGGAGGGGTCCCTGGGTCCGGAGCCTCGTTACCTTGCCTCGGGTGCAGCCTGTCCTTGCGCACGGCCGCCGCGGCGTCTGGGCTAGCCATCTCGGCCAGGTCCCGCACCAGGAGCGTTAGCAGTGTGGCCCAGGATACAAACTGCATGGTGCTCCTCACCCCTCCCCCGCTGCTCCCACCCCCCTCCCTCCTGCCCTCCTTGGCCGCGGCGGCGACGCGAGGCAGCGGCCGCGTAGAGCGCGCGGAGACGGGCGCTCGCTGCCAAGTTTTAACTTTAGGAGTCGCTGAGGTCTCGCCGGGAGGGTCCCGTCTGCGCTCGGCTGAGCAAAGCCGCCGCCTGCCGAAAGCTGAGCCGCTCGGGCCGCAGGAGGAGCCGGAGGAGTAGCAGTAGAAGGAGGACTGGGGCTCGGCTGCTCGGCCGCATAATGTCCAGGGAACGTGTAGGAGAAAGCGCGGATCGTGCGCTCCGAGGCGCGGCGGGCGCCCTGTGCTGGCGGGGATAGCGGAGCTGCTTCTTGAATGGGGGGAGGAGGCGGGGGGGCTGCGGGTCCTCAGCCGCTCAAATACCCCGGGTGCCCGCCTCTAGGAGAAGAGGGGAGGAGAAAGCGAAGTGAGTGCGGACCGCCTCCTTCCAGACCGCGTCCCCCTGCTTGTCCGGTCCGAGCGGGACTCCCGGCCGGCCTCCAGCTTCAAGAAGCGGGGGCCAGAAGCACCGGGAGCGCCGGGGCAGCGGGTCCCGGTCCTCGCCACCTCGTGGAGAAAAGCTTTTCTGAGACTCCCTGTCCTGGAGAAGGAGAGCACAGCACGGTCTCTGTCCTGGCGCTCGCAGTCCAGCTCTCCGGGTCTCTCCGTCTCCCGTCTCCTCTCTCCTCTCTGCTTGAGGGATCTCTCCTTCTCCCCCTCGCTCGTCTGGACGCTCCTCTGAGTCGGCCTCCCACAACCCCACCCCCTCTGCGGTCTCTACTCCTCCTCCCACTGCTCCCCTCTAATGTCCCATATTTCCTTCGCTCCTTTTCTCTTTATTTCTCTCTGTTCCCATCTTTTTGCAACAGTCTCCTTCCTCTTCTCTCTTCCCCCGTCTAATCCCTTCTTTTGGTTTCTTACGAGTGAAAGTGACCAAGCGCAGGAGCGCCTTCCTTTCCACAGCGTCTCACTGGGGAGAGATTTGTCATCTAATCGCCGCAATTCAGAAGTTTTATGGATGGGGCTCTTAGTCTTGCAGTTTAGGCTGTGTTTCACGTCCTTGGTCTCCTGAAAGTTTCGCAAAGCTTTCAAGCTGTGCTCTGTCCCTTAGACTCTGTCCTTATTCTGAGCGGGTCCACAGTTTTCTGTAGGTCTCGACCCAAAAAAGGGTAAGAACTACTCCTGCCAGCGAGAGGGGGCGGGGACTTTGGCGCCTCTGACTGCCCAGGGGTTCAGAGATACTGGGAGGCGAGGGGGAGGCGGGTGCGAAAGGAGAGTCTTGGCCCCAGAGGGGAAGCACCGGTTCTAAGAGGGATTTCTCAGTCACTTCCGCTCGCTTTCTGCCAGAGATGCTTGCGGCTGCAAAAAGCAGAGGCTTCCCGGTACATTTACCTCCGTCCTTGGATGCAAATTTCAAGTCAGAAATTAATCCAGAGAAGGAGGATGCCAGAGGGAGAGCACAGTACGGTCTGTGAGTGTGTGTGAGGGTGTTGTAAATTGTTTAATCCTGGATGGTTCAAAAGTACTTTTCCTTTTACCAGTCCTCAGGAAGATGGGATGTGCTAATTTCAAGAGAAAGGAAATTACCATCTTTGTAAAAGATATGACTAATGTATATTTTCCCAAGTTTCCCAGAACCAGAGCTTTCTGTTGATTAGTAGGCTAACACTCAGGGTTGAAAATACTTAAGTTTGCCAATACCAGCAACCAAATAGGACTATGCTAGAAGTGTCCACTCTTCTGTAAATATTAGTGAATATATTTCTCCTGGTAGGAGGAAAAATAACTTGGTAAGACCGAAATATCCTAAAGAAGTCGTTAATCCAAACGGACTTCTATTGACATTGTTCACCTGTACTCCTGGACTTTATAGCAGATATATACAATAGTGTATAGAAGTGGTAAAATAGTAACACCTGCATAGTACACAGTAAGAGATTTTTTAAGGGATGCCATTTAAGTCTTTTTCTTAAACCTTCAAAATAATTCACTAAAATATGTTTCTTCTAATACATGATCTTTCTTGTCATTATGTAATAAAATTCCTCACAGTCACAGTATGTGAGAGTTGCTCAGAGTTTAACAAGGAACAGAAAAATATCAAGAAATCAAACTGTTAATTGAGTCTTATGGAAAGTATTCTAGAATTTGCACTATAAAATTATTCAGATATATAGCAGTTTTAGAGACACATAGGTGAATGAAATAGAATAGAGAGCCCAGAAATAAACCTATGCATACGTGGCCAATTTATTTATGACAAAGGAGCCAAGAATATATAATGGGGAAGGGACAGTCTCTGTAAAAAATGATGCTGCGAAAACTGGACAGCCATGCACATGCAAAAGAATGAAACTGAATCATTTCCCTACATCATATACAAAAAATGGCTCAAAATGGATTAATGAGTTGAACACAAGACCTGAAATAAAACTCCTAGAAGAAACATAGGTGGTAATTTCCTTGACAATGTTCTTGGTGGATACTTTGGATTTGACACCAAAAGCAGAGGCAACAGAAGCAAAAATAAACAAGTGGGACTACATCAAACTGACAAGTTTTGTACGGCAAGTTTTGTACGGCAACCTATGGCATGGGAGGAAATACTTGCTAGTCACATATATCAGATAGGGGTTAATATCCAAATATATAAAGAACTCATATAACTCAATAGTAAAAAACAAACAGACAATCTGATTTAAAAAATGAAAAGATCTGAATAAATGTTTTTCCCCCCCAAAGACGTAGAGATGGCCAACTCCAGGGAAATGCAAATCAAAACCACAATGAGATATCACTTCACACCTGTTAGAATAGCTTTTATCAAAAAAGATGAGAAATAAGTGTTAGCAAGGATGTGTTAACTGTGAAGTTTTGCAAAAAATTAAAAGTAGAACTACAATATGATCAAGTAATTCCACTTCTGGGTGTTTATCCAAAGGAAATGAAAACACTAACCTGAAAAGATGTCTGCACCCATATGTTCATTGCAGCATTACTTACAATAGCAAAGACATAGGTTAATCTAAGTGTTCTTCAGTGCATAAGTGGGTAACTAAATGTGGAATATGAATATATATAATTAAACATTATCCCGCCATCCAGAACAAGGAAATTTGCCATCTGTGACAACATGGATGGACCCTTGAGGGCATTATGCCAAGTGACATAAGTCATACAAAAGCAGATACCATAAGACCTTGCTTATATGGAATCTAAAAAATAAAAATATGAACTTATAGATACAGAGAACAGATCGGTGGTTGCCTGAGGTGTGCGGGGGAGGTGGGGGGAATGGGTGAAGATGGTCAAAGGGTACAAAATCCTAGTTATAAGGTAAGTCCTGGGGAATACAGCATGGTCACTATGTCCAACCTTTTGGCGTCTCTGGGCCACAGTGGAAGAAGAGTTTTCTTGGGTGACACATTAAATACACAAACACTAATGAAAACTGATGAGCAAAAAAAAAAGATCCATGCATAATTTTTGTGATATCTGCCACCACAGATAAGCAAAAAAGTTCTGCATGCGGCCTGCCGTGGGTTGGACACCCCTGCATAGTTAATAATACTGTATTGCAGATTTGAAAGTTACTAAGAGAGTAGATCTTAAAAGTTCTCATCCCAAGAAATGAAATTTATAACTGTATTTGTTGTTTATTTTGATCTTGAGATTCCACATACAAGTGATATCACGTGATTTTTATCATTATTGTATTTTTTGTTGCCTTTTAGTCCCGTTATGCCCGCCTCCCGTCAGCACTCACCACGTTGTTGTCCATGTCCATGAGTTATTTTTTTTTTGCTCAGTTTCTGCACCTCCAAACCCTCCTTCCCCTGCACTAGCTGCCATCCTGCTCTCCGTCTATGAGTCTGTCCTATTTTTCTTGTTAGTTCAGTTTGTTCATTAGAGTCCCCATATCAGTGAAAGCAGTGAATGTTAGCTAGATTAATTGTGGTGACCATTTCACAATATACACAAATATCCAATCATTATGTTGTACCGCTGAAACTGATATAATGTTATGTGTCAATTACACTTCAACTACAAAACAAAGTTTATAAAGGATTAAAAATACTGCTTTTCAATATTTCCCATTAAAAAAATGTTCCTCTATTTCAATTTAAACCACTCCTGATAAAGAGAAGCTAATTATTATATATATAGGGACAGAACCCTCCTTTGTTTATTCTCTCTTTAGCTTACTTTCTAGGATTTGGTTTTAAAGGACGAACTTTTGTTCACGGTTGTTTAAAATTGCTCCTGATATAACCCAATAATTTCACAAGAGCTGCTGGGAAGGAAAATACAAAGCAGCTCTTGGCGACCTCCAGAGGTGACCACAAGACTGGGATTCTGAAATTCTCATCCTCTGTCAGCCTATTAATCCTTTCTTAAGTGTATTATCCTGCCCCAATACACAAGTCTCAAAGAGTCTTAGGAAGATGTTTGAAATCATAAGAAATTAATATAACAATTGAGATAACTATCTAAATAATTCAAGGTTAAGGTATTTTGTCTGAATAATAAAGATGATTGAATAGTCAACTTTTATCTAGTACTTCCTGTATGCCAGACTATGTACTAACATAAGCATTAAATTTAATTCTTGCAACAGCTCTGTGAGCAGGCGATCTTAGTCATTTCATTTTACAGATTAGTAAATCATGGTCTAGAGATGTGAAATAATTTGACAAGTGTCCCCTAACAAGTAAGTGAGAGACATAATTTACTTTTGTTTAAGCAACTTAGGTCAAGTTCTTAATTATTACCATATATAATGAATAAATGAGTAGAAGTGTGGCTAGGTTTGGTTTGGGAGAGGGTAACTAAAATTACCTAGAGAATTGCTTCAATTGTCTTTTCTATGTATAATTCTTTTTGGCTCTCTAACTCCTTTTTCTCATGCTTAGTATTTCATGATAACATCTTAGCTGTTTCATTGATATTTCATATTTTTTCCTTAGCACCTGGAACAGGCTGGCACATACTAGGTACTCAAGAAATATTTATTGAATAAATATAACCCTTCTACTTTGGTTCAACTGTGATAAAATGACTTCTTTATTATATCCACACGTGCAGTCTGGAGGTTGGTCCTATAAATAGGAATATAGAATTCTCTGAGTTCAGGGGGAAAGTGGTTTCTATTATAAATTATCCCATCAAAAAAGTTTGCTCTGAAAGAAAAAGAGTTTTTTGAGGTCACTTGGAATTAACAGAGGGACAGTTTTTAGTTCATTTTCTTCTCCCAGGCTTTAGTGGAATTGAATAATTCTGAAGGTTAAGTAGAAGACTTCTTTGGCTGATTTTTCATGAAAATTGGATCCCAGGGGAATGATGATTGACGTTAGTCACTAGGGAGAGATAATCTGGTCAATGGATTTATGAGAGATGACATCACAAGCAACTTGTTTGCAGAACACCACTGAAAACAGCAGGGGGGAGATTTGAAGCAAAGTCATTTATTTCCACAGAAAGGGAAAACACACACTGACAGCGAAGGGCAGACCCTGGGCCATCATTAAAGTGAATCGTTTCCTGAGTGGTCAGCAGTGGTTGGTTTTTAGAGTAGGTAAGCTCGTGGTACTGGGTCCCACTGGATTCTGGTAAGTGAAACATCAACAGGGAATTGGTTGTGGCAGAACACTGTGACCTTGGGCAGCGTCATTGCTGATCCAGTTTCATGTTTGCAGACTGGACGTGGGGAGAAACTGTCATCTTTTCTTGCCACGTGGGTGAATGGCCCTAGTGTATTTTCAAAATTAAATTTATTGGGGTGACATTGGTTAATAACATGTACATTTCAGGTATAAAATTCTACAATACATTATCTGTATATTCCATTGTGTGCTCAGCACCCAAAGTCTAGTCTCCTTCTGTCACCACATATTTGACCCCCTTTACTCTTTTCATCCTCCCCACCCTTTTCCCCTTTGAGAGCCGCCATACTGCTGTCTGTGTCTGAGTTCGTTTTGTTTGTTCATTTGTTACTTTTTGTTTTGTATCCCACATATGAGTGGAATCCCATTGTTCTTATCCTTTCCCATCTGCCTTATTTTACTTAGCATGATACTCTCAAGATCCATATTGCAAATGGCAATGTTCTATCCTTTTATGGCTGAGTAGTATTCCATTGTCTCTATGTACTTATCTTTTTTAACCAATCATCAGTTAAAGACACTTAGATTGTTTCCATGTCTTGATTATTGTGAATAATGCTGCAGTGAACATAGCAGTACATATACCTCTAAGAATGAATGTTTTTCACGTTTTTCAGGTGGATACCCAGAAAAGGGATTGCTGAGTCATATGGTAGTTCTATTCTTAAGTTTTTGAGAAACCTCCAAATTGTTTTCTATAGAGGCTGTACCAATTTACATCCCCACCAGCAGTGTACAAGGGTTCCCTTTTCTCCACATTCTCTCCAACACTCATTCCTTGTTTTATTGATAATAGCCATTCTAGCAGGTGTGAGGTGGTATCTTGCAGTTTTGGTTTGTATTTTTCATATAGCTAATGAAGTTGAGCATATTTTCATATACCTGTTGGTCATCTGTAGGTCTTTTGGGGATATTTGTCTGTTCAGGTCCTTTTTAAATTGGATCATTTGGAAGTTTTTGTTATTGTTGTTGAGATGTATGAATTCTTTGCATATTTGGGATATCAGCCCTCTGTAGACTGCTATCATCACACATAAAAAATAACTCAAAGTGGATTAAAGACTTGAATATAAGAGCTGAAACAGTAAAATATATAGAAGAAAAATAGTCACTAAACTTATAGATCTTGGACTCAGAGGGTTTTTTGTAAGCTTGACCCCAGACACAAGGAAAGTAAAACAAAAGTAAATGAATGGGACTACATGAAACTAAAAAGTTTCTGCACAGCAAAGGAAAGCATCAACAAAACAAAAAGGCAACCAACCAAATGGGAGAAAGTATTTGCAAATAGTACCCCCTAGCGTATTTTTTAAAGTCTTCTAAGTACTGTCTTCAAGCAAAGCATGATATACAGAAAGTTTTAATGTTAGTGTACTGTGAGTATACTGAAAATTATACTGAAGTTATATTGTTAATGATAGTAATGTAAGATTCTTTTACTGAATTCCTACTTTGTGCTAATTATTTAATCCTCCTGGAAGTCCTGCCATCTGGGTTTTATTCTCCTCATTTTATATTTGATGAAAATAAGATTCAGCAAAGTTAAAGGACTTGCCCAGAATATAGAACTAGAACGTGCTGAGCTGGGATTTGAACCAGGGTCAGGTTACTGCCAAAACTGGTGGACATCACTCAATTAATCAGAGTAGCCTAGACATTCACCTAATTGTTCTTGATCATTCAGCCTTTATACATAACCTGATGAATATGATCTGTAAGATCTTTATTTTTCTTCTAACACTAAATCTTAAGTTCTAAATAACTTCTCTTGTGCCTGTTTTTAAGTTCCAATTTTTAAGGTGGCTCTGTAGCTCATGATCAGCTATGGCAATTCCACGATATTGTTTGTCCTTGCTTTCTTGTCATTCCAGAAGACCTCACTTCTGCTATTTCCCAGGCTTTGGAGCTCCAAATGAATCCAACTAATATTTTCTTGAGACTCTTAAAAAAAATTGTTACTATTATTTAGTAACAAATTTCTTTCTGTACATGCCTTGACTGACTAGGGATCGAACTTGCAACATTTTAGTGTCTGGGATGATACTCCAACCAAATGAGCCGCCCAGCCAGGGCTCTCTTGAGACTCTTTAGTCCTCATCCGTTTTCACCCCGTCTAGTATCCTGTCGAAGGAGATCTTGAGAGCAAGGGTTCAAAATCACAACTACGAATGATTCAAGAGTGCTGGACTTCCAGCTCAGATCCGAACCACTCTTAAACTGAAGCCAAATTAGAAAGAAATACAATGTGTGTGAATATAGTTTCACCATTTTCTAGAAGTGCACATTCAACATAGATAGTTGTTACAGGTGATGCTGGCGTGGAATCTGATAACTCAGAGTATTTTGAGATGCACCAGGATGCTGTGTGCCACTCAGCCTTGAACTTCTCCTGTCTTAGTTTATTTCATACTTTCTGTTGTTGTTGCTTAGTTCCTATGTTAGATTTTAAAATGCATGGGACATACACACAGGGACACACACCCATGCACATGTTAATGAAACCACAAGAATGACTGAGGCAGTCTGTTTCTCATGGTATTGTTACTCACGGAACACAAGTCCTGCTTTAATCAGAACCTTTTCAAGATTCCTCTTTTCTAGAGTAGAAATTTCCAGCACTAGGCTTTCCTCAGCATTGTGAGCATGGTAAGTTAAAGACCAATAGTGTAGGCAGGTTCCATGTCCTTTCTGTATCCTGAAAACAGGGTAGCCATAGTTACCTGCCTCAGAGGGATGCTGTGAGAACGAATTGACCAATTGACCAATGAAAGCACTGGCTTAGTGGCTGGCTCAGAGCAAGTGGTCTCTGCATGTTCACATCTGCGGTCTTACTCTGACCCACCTGCCAGTGAGGAAGAGTGGATCCTGACTCAGGGTAAGAAAGAAGGGCACCTGCAACCTCACGCTCCTTTCGCAGCTCCCTCCCTGCACCTCCACCACCCACCTATGAGCCCTTGTCCCACTGGGAAAGAAAACAAGCCATGTATGGGCTTGTATTTCTTTGTGTATTTTGTCACACTCAACTTTGCTGTTAGCCCCTTTTATTTTAAAAAATGTTTTTCATTTTTTAAAATAGCTTTACTCACCCTCACACTCTACATAAATTAGCATTTCCTGTAAGTCCAATGTGGGTAGTATTTCAACCATTAAACTTTTTTCTGGAAGAATTTTAAAACATAGCTAAACCATAAAAAAAATCCTGTTTTATATCGTAGACAATTTTTACATGTGCAAAAAGTAATTTCCTCTGCCAGATAATGCTTAATCAGTAGTTTGTCCTAATGGTACTTATTATAATCATGATAAACCTTAGTGATTGCATCCTGATAATACTGTATTCAGTAATGAAATAGGAATGTCATTAGCCCCACTTTTCAGAAAAGGAAAAAAAGCACAGAAAGGATAAGCTACGTGCCCAAGGTTGCACAGCTAGTGAATAGCTGAGTGGGTATTCAAGGACAGGCTTTCTGATTTCAAGGCATATACTCTTAAACCATGACATTATATGGACTGTCATGTGTACTTATGCTTTGTTAAGCTTAATACAGGATAAATTGTGATGTTTAGGGATGCAATGATAAAGAGTGGAAATTCAGACATAAGTAGAAATTTAGATATCAGGTCAAATGGGGGAGGAGGCCAATAGGAGGTCTGGTTTAGGGTGTCAGTCACATGTGGATAGATTCTGGACATCAAGTCAAGTGGGGCTGAAGACAATGTCTTTTCAGGACCCCAACCACTCATTTGCTTATTAACAGGAATAAGACAGGCCCTTGGGAACACTGGTCTTCAGTGGTCTTATTGGTACAACCATTCTTTCAAACTCTCTTGGCCCTTAGGTCAGCCCAGTGTCTTGGAGTTGTTTATTCTGTGTTGTGGTCCTTGCTATAAAAATAGCATATGACCAAGAGCCCTGCATTGGAGTTGTAAAAGGCTGCAGGATTCCAATTCCCCATGATGAGTTTATGTGGGAGCCAACTACAATGAAGTTTTTCAAAGAACTATTCAAAATATCTCAGTTACTGTAACTACCAAGGACAATGGAGAGGGTCTCCGGGCAGAGAGGAATACCTTCATTTTCCAAATTAATGTGCAAAAATGTAGATGTGTCATAGGTACCGCCTTGATGTGGAAATGAGATTATGTGACATCAAATCAATCCCAGTTATAAATGGTTTATTTACCATGCACTGCCTTTGTATTAATTGACACCAATAATAGAAAATTGGATGCTTCCTGAAATGTAAGCCTATTAATTAGTGCCTTGTCAAGTCCCTATCAGATGTTGGCGAAATAAAATAATTGGTTTTGCTTTTTTTTTTCTTTCACTTACAAACAGGTGTGACCATACATGTCAGTGGTATTCATGGCAAGCATTACTGGAATAAACTTCAGCTACTGCTGGGCTCTATACAAGAGGTGCAGTTACAAAGAGCAAGTGTTCGGACGTACCACTTTCTTTCAGGCACTCTCATCATGGTGGTGGTGGCACCTGCGTTCTGGTTACAGTAGGCAACACAATTTCATCCATGTCAGTTTTTTTTAAAGTCAACAAGTCTGACAGCTGATTATTCAGTTCATTAGTTCTGAACACAAATCTGGACCTCACAGAACTTCCATGTACTCTCAGATATCTTTTGCAACAGAACAGAGGTCTCACTGGAGAAATGGCTCCCTGAGCAGTGACTTTGGTCCTTGTGTCCAAGTCCTAAAAATAAAAACATACAACTCAAGACTTTCTCCTCCCAACTTCACTGATCAGGTGAAAACAAAAGGAAACAAACCATCAGAAACAGTAAGTGCAATGAAATTTTAGGCAATTATTAAAAAGTAAGGAAGAGTTGTCTTTTTTTCTTTTCTTCTTCTTCCTGTTGTTTTTTTTTAGTGTATAAACATGTCCAAGAGGTATTATTAGCAAGCAAGTTGCAGTGTTGTTTGTCTAATTGGATCCTGTAGTAGTAAAAAAATAAAATAAAATAGCCACAGCATCTCAGCCTGTGCTAGAACAAACTATGCATAGAAAAAGTCTAGAAAGATGGACATAAATTCAATTATGATCAGATGACTATGATCTCTGGAACTGGGAATTATGGAGATACTTTATACTTTTCTATGATACTCATTTTCATATTGTTTGATTCTTTTTACAAGAATAAGTAACTTCCCAATGAGAAAATTTGTTTTTAAGAGACTATATATATATTTACTACCTGTAGGAAATTTTTTCTCATAAATTATATATAACTTAAGCTTTTTTATAGCATTCATTGTGTGTTTCATAATTTGAAAATAATCATCTATACTGTGTATATATGAATAAACACTAGAAGATTTATAATAGGTCAGGCTCTTGAGAGGATTTGAGGAATGTTTGTGACTTTGTTAGAAATTTAAGCACTTGCTATACAGTAACTGTGGACTTAACATGTGAATGGAGAATAACAGCTACATAGTAGAAAGATTATAAGTTTGTCCAACCTCTGACTATATAGACAGGGAAAATATTTGTTTATTCATTCAGTAGATATTTACTGAACACCTACTATGTGCCATATGCCTTGCAGATAGCAAAGGAGTTCACAATCTAGTGAGGAACAGAAACACAAAATGAGTAAACCTGTGAACAAGCATATAATTAAATATTGTTCTAAGTTTTGTAGAGTAAAGGGAGATATTGGGTTGGCCAAGAAGTCCATTATGTTTTTTCCTCAAAATAAAAGACACACTTTTCATTTTCACCAATAACTGTGTTGATTTGGATATGTTGAGTATGTTGGCTATCTCCCGCAATTGGCTTCTAGTGGGTAGAGGCTTGGGGAGCTGCTAAACTTCTTCCAATGTGTAAGACAGCCCTACTGCAAAGAATTATTTAACCAAAATGTCAATAGTACCAAGAAACTTCGCAAACCACTTTTGACACATTTGGTCAGTCATAGCACCTTCTCCATATACTGCAGAGATTTTTTTTTTTTTTGCATTTCAGTTGCATTTTTGCTTTTGTTAAGATAAAAAGCATAATATGCTAAAAATATTGCATATTTTCTTCCATCTTCAATATTAAAATGGCTGCACAAAAATTCACCAATTTTTATTTTTTTAAAATGCTTGCTGATATGACAGCTGTTGCAATGCAATCTAACAAAATTGTTTTGAATGAAGTTAAAGACAACTAAGCACTACTAGAACCATTACACAGAAAAAATGTAACAGACTTTTTGGCTAACCCAATAATTTAAATTAGGTGAACAGAGAAGGCCTCTTTGAGAAGTGAAAGGCAAACTGAAACTTAGAGACTACGGAGTCAACTCCTTAAGGAATGGGAAGAAAATATTCCTGGCAGAGAGAAAGCAGGGCAGGGTCTGAGATAGGAAAGAAGTGTAGTGTTTCACAGCCCAGAGAAGCACTGTGGCTCGAGGTCTGTGAACGAGGAGATGATTTAGAATGGGGTTGGGCATGAGCCAGGAGCAGTAGGGTATACAGTGTTTCAGGTGAGGAGTTTTCATTTTATTCCAAGTGCAAGCAAAGCCATAGAAATATTTTAAGTAAGGGGATTCCAAGATGCACTTTTTGTTTTGAAAAGATCCCTCTGACTGCTCCATGCCGGATGCAGTCAAAGACCTATTGTGTTGTTCGAATGAGGGTCAAGGTGGCTTGAAGTAGGCTGTTGTTAGTGGGGGTGGCAGGGTTTGGGCACATACAAAGTGTGTTTTAACGATAGAATTATCAAGACATGGTGAAGGGGGCTGTAGTGTGTGTGTGGAGCAGGCATCAAGAATGAGTCCCAAAATTATTATGCAAAAATTGCTGGTTTTTATATATGCAAATAACCAGATAGAGAATAAAAAAGAATAAAAATCCTAAGCACAATAGCAACAAAATCACATAATAATAATAAAGTTGAAGCTATCCATCATACTTTACTTTAAATACATACTTGATCCATACAAATTGGGTCAAGAGTTGAATGTAAAATAAACCATGACAGATCTAGAAGAACACAAGAGTGAGTACATGGTCAAAGCCAAAGGGGGGTTGGATCGAGAGTGGGAGGGGTAGGGAGAAAGTGGAGACAACTGTACTTGAACAACAATAAAAAAAAGAGTGAATAATTATATCTGTGGCATAAGGAAGGTCTACTAATTATGACTCAAAATCCATAAGCTATACAAGAGAAATAGTTGAAATATTTAACTTTATTAAAAAACAAATAAAAACAAGTTCTGCAGGACAAGAAACATCCTAATCAAAATCAAAAGTCAAATGACAAACTGAGAAAAATATTTACAGCTCATAACACAAAGTCCAAAATAAAAATCTGCAAAAGGTGTCAGCTGACAGACAGCTCACAATAAAGAAAATAAGAATGGTGCAAACTTGTGACAAGGCACTTGGTTTTACTCATAATAAGAAATATTCAAATTGAAACTATACAAATACCAGGCCCTGGACACTGTGGCTCATTTGACTGGGGCATTGTCCCATGTACCCAAGGGTTGTAGGTTCCAGTCCCCGTCAGGGCACATACCCATGTTGCGGGTTTGATCCCTGGTCAGGGGGTGCAGAAGAAGGCAACCAATCAATCTTTCTCCCTTGCACTGATGCCTCTCTCTCTCTCTCTAAAAGCAATGAAAAAATGTCCTTGGGTGAGAATAAAAATATAAATGAATGAAAGAATGAATAAAACTATATATTCCAATATATATAGTTCCAATATATACCAATACCAGGTTTTCAGCTATGAGGTAGGCAAAACCCTAATGAATGTAGTTAATTACTAAGGCTTTGAGGAATATATATATATATATATATATATATATATAGAGAGAGAGAGAGAGAGAGAGAGAGAGAGTTGTTGCTGTTGAGTGTGTACACTAGAACAACCCCTAAGAAGGTAATTTGACATCTGTCAAAACTGCAAAATCATATACTGTTTGACCTAGCATCCTGCATTTTATACATCAAATATTTTTCCATATGTGGAAAGTGAAATGGACAAGATTCTTCATTGATTGCAGTATCATTTCTAATGGCAAAAAAAAAATCACAAACTAAAGATATAAACTACAGAGGTCAGATAAAATGAATTAAGATCCACGCATACGGTGAAACACAATGCATCTGTAAAAGGAATGGTGCTTTTGTGTGTGCTCATGTATGTGTAAAAAATGGGGAAGAATAATATTACATATAGTTTAAAGAAACTCGGAACAGGTGCGTAAGAAACTAAACACAGTGGTTATCCAGGGAGGAAGATTGGGAACTGGGCAGTGGGGGATGAGTGGTTTTCCAGAGAAACAGAACCAAGAGGATATATGTGTGTGTGCATGCGATTTTTTTATTTATTTATTTTTAAAATTTTTTATTTCAATGACAGTGGACATTCAATATTATATTATTTTCAGGTGTACAACATAGTGGTTAGACAATGATATAACTTATGAAATGATACCCCTGATAAGTCTAGTATCCCCCGACACCATACATATTTATTACAATACTATCGATTATATTCCCTGTGCTGTACTTTACATCCCCATGACTATTTTGTAAGTGCCAATTTGTACTGTTTAATCACTTCACCTTTTCACCCAACCTCCTAACCCTGACCTTCAGCCTGGCAACTATCAGTTTGTCTATGAGTTTATTTCTTTTTTGTTTGTTCATTTATTTTGTTCTTTAGATTCCACATATAAGTGAAATCATGTGGTGTATGTCTTTCTCTGACTGATTTATTTCATTAAGCACAATACCCTCTATGTCCATTCATGTTGCAAATAGTAAGATTTCATTCTTATTTATGACTGACTAATATTTCACTGTATATATGCACCACCTCTCCTTTATCCAACCATCTATAGATGGACACTTAGGTTGGCTGTTGTATATAATCTTGCAATCAACTTAAAGATGCATATATCTTTTCAAATTGGTGTTTTGGAAAGACTCTGCTTTACTCAGTCTATTAATTTAAATGTTAATACATGCAAAAACACCCTCAAAGAAATACCCAGAATAATGTTTGACCAACTATCTGAGCACCTTGTGTCGAAGACAAGTTGACACATAAAATTAACCATCACAGGCTGCTATAACAAAATCTCACAAACTGGGTGGCTGGAAGTCATAGTTCTGGAGGCTAGAAGTCCAAGATCGAGGTGTCTGCAGGACTGGTTGCTCTGGAGGCCTCTGTTCTTGGCTTACAGATGTCTACTTTCTCACTGGGTCCTTATTTGGCCTTTCCTCTACACACCACATTCCTGGTGTCTCTTCTTCTTATACAGACCCCAGCCCTATTACACAATATTAGAGCCCACCCCTTATCTCATTTAACCTTAATTACCACCTTAAAGGCCATATCTCCACATATAGTCACATTGAGGGGTTGGGTTAAAACATGAGTTTCATGAGAGGATAAGAGCAGGAGGGAGACTTTCATTGTTTGCTTTTTTTTTTTACAACTTCTAGGGTTTAAGATATACCTATTTTAAAACATTTTTAAAGTTCCACTTTTCTGCCTATAGCAACTTGGAGGACTTGGTGCCACTCACTGGGGTGAAAAAGGTTGAGGGGGAAATAGTTGGGTAAGGTGGGAGTGGGGTGGGGAGCACTGGGGGTGCAGGACAGGCACATTAGTGGAGTATCAGTGGGGCAGCTGGTGTCTAGGAGAAGAGTCTAAGATGGAGAGGAGAAAAAGGAGGTCTTCTACGTGTTACAATAAGGCAGATTAATGAGGTCACCCAGGTCAGTTGTTTTCAAACTCCATTTAGCATGCTTCAGAGTCATCCGCAGGGCTTGCAAGAACACGTATTACAAGGGCCCTGTCCTCCAGTTTTTGATTCAGTAAGCAGTTCTGAAGTTGGGCCTAAGAATTTGCCCAACATCCAAGAAATCCCGGGGAGGGAGGGATATTGATACCCCTAATTGGGGACCAAAAACATCAAGTTGAACCATTAGCCTAGGGCAATGCCGCTCCATTCTAGCCTTTCATTAGTATCACATGGAAAGCCATGAGAATGAATACCTGCAACCCTCTCCACAGCACCAAGGAAGTCAGAACCTCTGGGAAATGGGCCTGGGCACTGGTAAATTTAAAAGCTTCCCAATTGTTTCCAATATGCAACTAGGGCTAAGAGCTTCTGACCAAGGTAAAGAGACTCTGAAGAAACAAGAAAAGGCAAGACCAAAGACCTAAGGACATCACCCTTTTAAATGACTGGTAGGCAAGGAGGAACCAACCAAGAGATTGAGAAATGAAAAGATGAAAGGAAAACCAGGCCCTCCACTCATGTCATGGAAGGCAGTTATTAGTTGGCAGGTTCCGTGCGGGGTTCTGGTGGCACAGATACAAATAAGCCCTACACAGCCTTCAAAGAGCTTCCTTGTTAAGGGCCAAGCTGTTCTTTTAAAGAAGCAATGGCATAATTTATCCACTTCTTGGTGTGTGCCCCAGAGAAATACTTGCTCATGTGAACAAGAAACCATATTAAGGATGTTCATGGATCATTGCTTGCAATAGTAAAAAGCTGGAGACTCCCCGTCCTCAGCAGAAAAAGGTCTACTTTCTAGAAAGCAGTACACGTGTATGGGGAAACACAGCACAGCAGTTCAAAGGAGCAACCTAAGCAGGCATCAACTGGCAAGACCTCAAAAAATAGTGTTGAAGGAAACAAAAGTTGCAGTATGATGTGTATGTAATTTATGTGGAAAACAACTCACACGTACATGTTTTTGTACAGAAAGATATAAAAAGTCATCTAGAAGGGTGCACTCTAAATTCATACCTGGAGAAAAGGAGAGGGGATAAGTTTGAGGGTGATGCACATGAAGGACTTTAGATTTACTTGTAACGTTCTCAAATTTTTAAGGCTTTTGATCAATGCACATATTTAATTACCTCAGTGTTGTACTAACTTAAATTTTTAAAAGTCATTTACTAATGTCAATAATTACTGTCAAGTCTGAAGTTCATGTATGCATGCACTAGAACTTTTGACTTTGTGTGGGGTCTTAAAATAATTCTCTCTACATTCCCTCCTGACTTCAGGGTTAATTCAGAACTTCACTGACCACATGAATTATATCTCCATCCCATTTCCTAAACTCAAAAAAGGGCAGAAACTGTGACTTCAAAGAAAAAAAAAACACTACTTGGCCATTATTCTCCTATGAATTATACTGCAAAACAAGTGTGTTTGAAATAGCATTTCAAAGATACTGACAACTTCCTTACCCAGAGCTTTGCCTGGCTGGAATGCACCTCTGAAAAGTCAACTTAGACTATTTTGCTGATCCCAGTCTCTTATAGAGCAAGTAAATGATGCTGGGAAACTCTGTAGGCAAGGATGTAGAAATCCACTGAAGCACTCTTTATCCTGACCATACCTGTGACTTTCTAGACAAGTAGATACTTTTGGTGCTACCGGTGGTCACAAACCTCAGTTGTCTCCCTGGAAAGCAATGACTTTTAAATCCTCAGATGTTTATTTTCAGAGTAGGAAGAAAATCTCCCTACGAACATTCTAGGAGAGCAAGAACCTTGCCTGATTCATCGCCATTGTGTGTTCAGTGCCCAGCATAATACCTGGCTTATAGCAGATGCTCAATACAAACATCGTGGAATGAAACACACAAAAGTAAGATAAATATAAAATCACGGATGTATTCTATACAATGTTGAGTGAAAGAAACCAGACACAGGAAAGTACATCCTACATTTTCCATTTATATAAGGTTAAAAATAGACAAAATTAATTGATGGTGGTAGAAAATAGTTACTTTTCGGGGGTAGTGATTTGAAGGGACACAAGGGGCTTCTGGGATGCTGGTTATGTTCTATCGCTTGATCTTGGTGGTGGTTACAGGGATGTGTGCGCTCTGCGAAGATGTATTAAGGTATAAAATTATGATTTGTGCGCTTTGCTGTTTTGCATGTTATTTTTTAATGTTTACTTAAAATAAAAGAAATCAACTTTGCCATAAAAATTCACTGTTAAAGTCATGTCAGCTAAGGTTTTGAAGTTTCAATCCTTTATGTTGTAGATGATCAAATCTCTGGAAAATTGTTTTCCAACCTTAAACATGTTGTCTTTTTCTATTTCTGAAGAGACAATGCATCACATCAACTGCAGGGCTTAAAAGCTTAGTGCTCCCTATTCTAAGGTATTTGCTCTGCCTTATTGGAATTCGACTGATGGTACAGCAGCTGTTGTAGGATAGGAAGCAGCTCTGCTAGTGGGCTTTTAGCACCCATTCTTTTTCCTGCCCCTGCTCTTTTGAAATTTCTAACCTCTCAAACAGACGAGAGAGACACTGAAAGAAAACCAGAAACTTCAGAGATGTGCAATCTGGGAAAAACATGTGACATTTCCCACCATTTAATAACCACCAGATTAACTAAATTTTCTAATTTTTTTCTTTGCTCTTTCCTTCTTATTCCTTTTTATTTTTCCTTCTTGATAATAATATTAACAAATTTTTTTAAAATCCTTGAACCCAGTAATAAAGAAATTTAACTTACACACACACACACATTTGTGCACATACCAACTAATACATTTACAATGTAATTCACAGATACATTATCTGTAACAGCAAAATATTAAAGGCAGCCTAGTCCAGCAAAACGGGGCTTAAGTATGTAACATTCAGCAATAGAAAGTGTGTGGCCTTAAGAAAGAATGAAGAGGCTGGAGAAGGTATGTTCAAGATATATACGTGAGTGCAAGGCACAGAGAGCATCTTTAAACTGTGGCCGTGTGTGAATACATGTGTTTCTGTAGGAGGCCCAAGAAACTCACACCGGTTGCCCTCAGAGCAGGGAAGGTGTACCTGGTAGGAGAGAGACTTTCCTTGGCACACCGTTTGGTTCCTTTGCTGTTTAAACCATGTTCGGTATTATCTAATCACAAGTAAAATGTAAAAACATATTAAATAAAACATTTGGCAATAGTTGTTAGAGAAAGCCCCGTTTTTGCAAGGGTATGGAACAGTGGCACAATCTTATACACTGCTGTTGGGGGGAAATTTAGATAAACTCATAGGAATGCAATTTGCCAGAATGTATCAAAAACTTCCAAATTTTCCTTTTGGTTCTATATTTCTGGTCCTAGGAGTTTTTAAAGATAATGTAATGTGAATGAAGGAATAACTATAATGGAGCACAGCAAAGGATCAGATTGCAGAATATTGGGAAAAAACGAGATGTATGAAAGAGGATCAGTTTCACAAGTTATGTATGGTACAGCTATACATTAAAAATGCTATTTCAGAAGACAGGGAAAATTGTGAATAACAACGTTAAGTGAAAAATATACAGCACAATATTATTTTTTGCCAAAAATTCACCATTACAACTGTATAAATGTGTGGGTGTACACATGTGTATATAAAACCAAAATTTAATACTGTTATTCTAGGTGATAGAATAATGGATAGTTTTATTTTCTATTTCCACTCTTACGTGGATTTTCAGAAGGAATTATATTATGCATATGTCTTATACTAAAAAATTTACAATTAAAAATTAATGAGAATTTTTAAAGGTGCTACAAATAAACCCTATCAAACCAACAGGTGTGGTCCAAAATATTCAAGTGCACACAATGCAGCACTGCAGTGACTTCAGGTAAATGGCAGAATTGAGTCTGCTGTAACGACAAGAGCAAGTTATTAAAAAACTACTTCTGGTTAAATTACCCCTAGAATACCTTTTATTGTTTACTACCCCATTTAAGATGAGGTGAGATTCACACAACATAATATTAATCATAAAGTGAGCAATTCAGTAGCATTTCGTGCACTTACAGTGCTGTGCAACCACCATGTTTTTCTAGCTCCAAAATATTTTCATCAACCCAAAAGGGATCCCCATAGACATTACGCAAGTTGCTCCCCATTCTCCTCTCCCTTCAGCCCCTGGCAACCATGAATCTGTGTTCCACCTCAGTGGGTGTACCTATTCCAGGCACTTCATAGAAATGGAATTGTACAATATGTGGTCTTTTGTGTCTGGCTTCTTTCACCTGTGTTATAGCATGTATTAGTACTTCATTTTCTTTTTATGGCCAAACAATATTTATTTTAAGGACATACCAAAACTTATTTATTCATTTATCTGTAATGGATATTTGGGCTATTTCTATTTTTTGGCTACTGTGAATACTGCTACTAAGACATCTGTTTGAGTCCTTGATTTCAATTCTTTTACCTAAGGGTAAATTTCTGGATCATATTGTAATTCCAAGTTTAACATTTTAAGGAACCATGAAACTGTTTTCCACAGTGGCTGAACCATTTTAAGTGCCTACCAGAAATGTCAAGGGGTTCTGATTTCTCCACAACCTTAACAACTCTTATTATTTTCATTAAAAAATAATAGCTATTCTAATGTACATGAGGTGGGACCATTGTGGTTTCAATATGCATTTCCCATGTGAATAATGATGTTGAACATCTCTTCCTATGTTCGTTGGTCATTTGTATATCTTCTTTGGAAAATGAAGGTTCTTTTTTTTAAGATTTTATTTATTTATTTTTAGAGGGGAAGGGAGAGAGAAAGAGAGGGAGAGAAACATCAATGTGTGGCTGCCTCTTGCATGCCCCTTACTGGGGAGCTGGCCTGCAACCCAGGCATGTGCCCTGACTGGGAATCGAACCAGTCACTCCTTGTTTCTCAGGCCATCACTCAGTCCACTGAGCCACACCAGCCAGGGCATGTTTAGGTTATTTTCTCATTTTAATTAGGTTATTTTATTGTCCTTGAGTAGTAAGTTCTTGACGTATTATAGATACTAATTATACCTATTGACTCTTACCAGGTATTTGACTCACAAATATTTTCTCCCATCCTGTAGGTTGTCTTTTACCTGTTTTGATAATGTCCTTGGATACATGTGTTTCTTTTACTTACTAGTGTTTACATAGAGAAATATTATTTTCTGTTCTGCCAGATTCACCTAAAATTGTATCTTGGATGTATTTGTAACATTATCATTTTGCTGCCTGCATGATTTTCTGTCATATTGGTAATAATTCATGGATTGTTGGCAAATTAGTTAAGGGTCTCTTGGTAACAGAAACAAGTTAAATTTGTGGACTATGCCCCCAAAACACTGCAGTAAAATTGCCTCCCCACTTCTGGTTTCTTTGTCTCCCATTTCAAACTCTTACACAACTGTATCTTGCTGGCTCAGCTTGAGTCAGTGTTGACCCCTGTAGGGGATACCCAACTACATGGCCCAGATCTGCCTTTAGGGCTGAGGTGCTCTTCCTCCCAGATGTCCGCAGTGTGGGCTGCTGCCAGCTCCCTGAGACTTGTCTTTGCCTGAAGATGACCTTTCACCTAAAGTCTTGTCTCCTTTCCAAGGGCAGTTCACATGGAATGATGGCTGATACAGGAGAACTCTGAAAGGTCATTCTAGCTCCAGAAATCCTTGTGGGATGGGCTTAAGCCTTATTATAACTGCATCGCAGTTCACTTTTCCCTCTTCCCCAACCTGTTTACCTCACTTCCCCACAGGCATTGATCCACCAGATACCTCCTACACACTACTATCTGATTGAGACCCACCTTCAAGGAACCCAGACAGTTAAAATCTTTAATGCAGTCACCACTGGCCCAGGAATTGGGCCAACATCAGGGTATCTAAGACCAACACCTGAGGATTTCAAAGCTGGAAAGAAAGGCTATGGTCTACTCCCGTGGACTATTGAGACAATTTACAATTGTGCTCTTCCAGTAACGTGAAAGTAACAGCTTCTACTTGTGTTATTGCATTTGAATAAATCCATAAGAGTTAGATTATACCTATGTGTTTTTATGTTGATTTCCAGAAGGATTTTGCCAATTAACAAAGCCACCAGCAAGGAGTGAATGCAGCTCTGAATTCTTAATATACCTGTAACCAAAAAGGAGATGGATAAAGACAATATCAGATGTGCCAGGAAATCTGCCAGGGAGCTTAAGGATTTAAGTAAATCCTGTCAGGTCCCCTAATACTGGTTTTCTTCTTTATCTCTAATATTAGAAATAATTTATTAAAAATCTTCACTTATTTGAGCCATTACTGCTGAGAATGAATAATGTATTTACTAACTTCTCCCATATTAGACATGTGACTAGGTTCTGTCCATTGGGATGTGAGTAATCAATGTAAAGCTATACTGGACAATTAAACATGAAAACAACACAGTCAGGGGGGAGGAGTCATAAGATAGAAGGAGCTTGAGTCCATGATACTGTGGAGCCATAATACCAGCCCCAAACTACTCATACGTTGTTTATTACATGGAAGAAAAATAATTTTTTTTTATTTAAACCAATGATATCATGGATCTCTGTGTCAACATCCAGATATGTATACTAACTAATAAACAACATTTTTTTTCTCACTTATAGCAATCCATTGGCAATAGTTATTTGTGTTGTTATTGGCAATAAGAAATGGAGGACTGCAAATATTATGGAATTCATCCCAGAATCGCATAACAGGGAAGTCCAAATCAAATCCAGGTATCTGATTGGAAAGCCCATGTTCAGTTACTGTTCTTTTCCTGAAGAATTTATAGTTTTTTATAAGCACCTAAGTCTCAAATCTCTACCTTGGTGACTATATGGTAAGATTTTTTTACAGATTATAAATCACAGTAATCACATTGCTAACAATGTAGAAACAAACATAGGTATGCCTTTTTTCTCCACATTTGTCTTTTTTACCTTTCCTGATTCAACTTTTTTCTTTTATAATATTTTATTTATTTAATTTTAGAGGGAGGGGAGGGGCAGGAGAAGAAGAGGGAGAGAAACATTAATGTGAGAGAGAAACTTTGATCAGTCCCTTCTCTCATGCCATGTAACTGGGGACCTGGCCCACAAACCAGCCATGTACCCTGACTGGATATCAAACCAAGGAACCTTTAGGTTTGCAGGATAATGCCCAACCCACTGAACCATATCAGTCAGGGCTGATTCAACTTTTTCTGACTTCTGAACAAAATAGGTATAAAAGCTATTTTGAGATGATTGTAAGTTTTAAAACTATCTTGGTGCTACTAAAGCTTTTGAGGCCTTTAGGAATGTGATAACCTTTGAAAGGGACCATAATTATGGGTAGGGTTTTGTATAATTGAGAGGATTTTTTGGGTAATAGAAGCCTAAATCAAACTAGTTTAAGCAAAAACAGAAAAATGCATTGGCTTGGCTAACTGAACAAATCCAGGAGTATGTACTTCAGGCACATTTGGATCTAGGATATCTAAATGATGTCATGCCTTGGTTGTTTAATCGTTTGCTGGCTTTGTTTTCAGATAGGCTTCTTCCTCTTGCAGGTAAGGATAAACACCAGCCTTTCCAGGCTCCCCTTGTTACCAGCTCCCTTACTACAACAAAAAGAGAGTGCCTATCTCCTGATAAATCCAGCAAAATATATAAATGGGGCTCTGTGTAGCCAGTCTTGGATCACAAACCCACTTTTGGGCTCAAAGATAGGCTCAGTCTCACCAAACTGAGCTTGGTGGGTGGACTGAGTTTAGACAGGAGTGGTTCCCTAAAGCAAAAAAGGATGTTTTAAACTGAGGAAAGAGGAGAAATGGATCTTGGGTAGTCAAAAAACAGATAACTCTTACAGGTTTCACAGGTGGGAGTGAGTATAGGGAGGGAGTTTTGGGTGGAAGCTACAGCCTGAATAAGGCATGGAGGCAAGATAGTATAGGAAAGTCAAGTTCAAAGCAGAGTAAGGAAGACAGAAAAAATGAAGCTGGAAATGTGTGGTAGAAAGCCAACTGTCAAGGTCAGGTGTTTATGCCCGGTTTCAAAGGTAGTGGGGAGCCAAAGAAGCACCAAAAACTGTCACATATTACAAATATAATACATCATCAACCGTAATTGAAAGTCTGTTAGTTTCCTGCATTTTCTTCAAGAGTCTGGTATGCAGTTGCATGCTTCATTTATAAGGCACTTATTTTCAATTAAATTATATAAGCTTGCTTGATCTACTATTGGGAAGAGTTTCATTATGTTTGTTGAATGCATCTGTCTCCCCTTGCTTATTAAATTTCCTGTTGCCTATGGCTTTGGGATTTGGCTAAAATGAAAAATACACATTAGTGTGGGCAATCCCACGTGAAGGACCAGGGAACTCTCAGAGATAAATATAAAGAATGCAACCAACCATGAATCCTTAGACCTGATGGGCAGTTTACAACTCACCACTTGAAGGCATGCACTTATTTTTCAGATAAAGTCCTCTCAATCCTAGTGAAGTCTTTGGAAAAAGGAGTTTTTTGTTATAATAATGATTAAAAAAACATTTGGAGGAAATAAGTTGCTGATGAAGATTAATTTCTCTCTTCCATCTTATCCTATTTTCTGTCTTCTCTAAAAACAGAAATGAGAAAATTAATGACCAAAGCCCAGAGTAATGGGCCATGAAGTTCCCGATGAAGGGTCAACCTGATTTGACCATAACTTAGTTTTAATGGCCTCACTTCACTGTAAGTTAAATGAGAAGGGCTTTGCAGGCAGTGAAATGTTGCACATGAATTAATTATCATCAGCTCAATAAGCAGGTAAGACCCATGAGGTGGGGTTACTGTGGTTCCCATTTTTCTGATGTGAGGTAGTGTAGCTTCCTCATGGCTAGGTGTTGGGCTCCTGAAGAAGTTCTATGTTGTTCTTCATTAACACACGTGAGCCTTCATTGCCTTATTTGTAAAGCAGGATGAAAAATATTTCTGTATATAATAGTGCTTTGGTGAGAATTAGATGAAATTGAATTAAATAAATGATTTCAGTGCAGCATGACCAACTCATTCCTCTTTTCCCAGAACTTTCTTTGTTTTTTTAATATATTTTATTGATTATGCTACTATAGTTGTCCCATTTTCCCCCCTTTCTTCCCCTCCACCCCCATCCCCCCATTCCCTGCCCTTTAGTTTTTGTCCATAGGTCATACATGTAAGTTCTTTGTCTTCTACATTTCCTATACTATTCTTAACCTCCCCCTGTCTTTTTTCTACCTACCATTTATGCTACTTATTCTCTGCACCTTTTCCCCCTCTCTCCCCCTACCACTCCTCTGTTGATATCCCTCCATGCCTTATATAAATCCTTTTAACATTTCATATAATAAAGGCTGGGTGATGATGAACTTCTTGAACTTGACCTTATCTGAGAAGCACTTTATCTGCCCTTCCATTCTAAATGATAGCTTTGCTGGATAGAGTATTCTTCAATATAGGTCCTTGCCTTTCATGACTTGGATTACTTCTCTCCAGCCCCTTCTTACCTGCAAGGTCTCTTTTGAGAAATCAGCTGACAGTCTTATGGGAATTCCTTTGTAGGTAACTGTCTCCTTTTCTCTTGCTGCTTCTAAGATTCTCTCCTTATTTTTAATCTTGGGTAATGTAATTATGATGTGTCTTGGTGTGTTCCTCTTTGGGTCCCACTTCTTTGGGACTCTCTGAGCTTCCTGGACTTTCTGGAAGTCTATTTCCTTCACCAGCTTGGGGAAGGAGGAGAGGAAGACCAAGGGTTTGAAAACTTATTTGAACAAATAATGAAGGAGAACTTCCCCAAGGACTTCCCTTGTTTTAGCTCCATAAATCCCATAGCCTGAGAACTTTGTCAGTCCCAGGCAAACTGGGATGGCTGATCAGCCAAGAATCAGGAACTCAGAGAACTTTCTTAGAAAATATCAGCTATTTATTTCAGAGGAGAACAGTGAAGATTGAAATACTCAGCATGGTATAGGGAACCCAAACATTTTGTTAAAAAATTATTCATTATGATTATAGAATTAGGCATCTTGTGATTCATATAAGTCTTCTCAATCCAAATCCTATTCTTTTTCTATGGTGTTTTTATTCATTCTTTCATTCAATTCTGCATTCATTCAATCAATCCCTGACCTCATAGAACTTACAGAATGGGACAGGACACAGACCTTTAATAATTACATTATTAATGATTTAAATTATCATTTCACTAAGTGTACTGGCTGGCAATTGGTTGTGAGTGGCTTTCTAGGCATTTTCTGTAATCCACCCAGTCTCAAGCATTTCCAATTGTATTTTCTCATAAAGTGGACTCCCTGGGTTTCAGTATAGCCTTTGGTCATGGAGGAGGAGAAAGATAATCAACCCGAAATAACCACATTTGGTCTGGCCTTTGGGGGTTCCTCTTTTTACATTTTTATAGGTTAGCAGACTCAAGGGGTACAGTGTCCTCATCTCAGTCACACGGATTAACCCATAGTCAGCAGGCTACTAACTAAAGGGGAGGCCCTCCCTGGCCCTTGCAGATGAACCGGGCCTGGTTTTGCTAGTCCAACGTCACAAAATGCAGAAAGAAGTGAGAGCCTTACATTTCAACCCATGTTCTCACCATCCACAAGAAAGGAAAAGTAGGCTTTCCAGATGTGTTCCCATTACAGTATTGCATGGTTTTATTTTCATTTTGGTAGAACCAGAAAATACAGAACCAGTCACTAAGTCCAAACTATAATAATCTTTTGGTATTATATTTATGATAACATATCATAGGGAAAGGGGATATTTCATCTGGGAGCCGGGGCAGTCACTGAGGGACTGACTTTCCATAGTAGTACTATGTTAATAAACTTGAGAAAGCCCTATGCTGGGTTAAAATGCAACTATTTGCACGCCACCCTGCCCCGCCCTACCACCGCCACAAGGCAAACTGAACAAGGAAGGCAGCCTCTAGCAAAATAGGATTAGATTTCACAAAAAGGTATGGAAGGGGATACAAAATCCTTTACTGTGTCTCTTGCAAAATTAAAAGAACAAAAGAGCCAGTGGCCATTTATTCAAAAAAGAACCTTACCCAGATTGTTTCACTTAAAATCTACTTCTTGCCCTGGCCTGTGTAACTCACTTGGTTGGAGCATCATAGCACAAACTGAAAGGTCGTAGGTTTGATCCCTGGTCAGGGCATATGCCTGGGTTGTGGGTTTTGTCCCCAGCCAATCGATGTTTCTCTCTTGCATCAACGTTTCTCTACCTCTCTCTCTCCTTTGCTTCCCCTCTATAAGCATATCCTCGGGTAAGGATTAAAAAAAATCTACTTCTCTCTTACATTTAGGTTTGGGTGAATGGCATTTAACAAAATCTTTACAAAGTTAAGTGTTTATTTTATTTTTTATTTTGGATACCTTTCAGTAAGTACTTTTAGGTGTTTTCCTTTGGTAGGAAGTTCTATCATTAGGTCCTGAGAAGAAAATACTATTTATTCTTGGTCTGGGACCCATTGGGACAGGCAGTGAGGATATTGTCAAAGAACAGTGGTTCTGTGGCATCAAGTACTAGGAGGCTGCTTTAAAAGTATGACCTCACCATTGAGCAAAGGGTTGCTGTGGCAGTGGTCCTACTCTTCTCTCAGTCAGATGGAAGCTCAGGAAGCTGGGATTGGAGGCCTGAGAGGTCAGGTAAGTTTGGGAAGGGACAGTCTCCCCTGCTTATGTGACACTAAGCCAAGAGATCCAAGAGACAACAAGCAAGAACTGAAAGTAATGGCGGACAGTTATCTTTGGTTGTTACCAGAGGTGCAGGGAGTTGGGGATGAGGCCACAGAGTAGAAAACCAAGAAAGCAGGCAGAAGGGAGACTGTTTTAAGCAAAGAGTGAGAGGCAGAGTCTGGGAGAATTCTAAGTCATGGAAAAAGATACTTTTTATAAGTGGGGGTTGGGGGAGGAAGTGAGCTGAGAAACTGCTCAGTCACTGGAACCAAAGAATGAGGGCCAACAATGCACCAATGCCGGGCAATAAGGTGATGCGTGTTTTGTTCATTCATTAGCCCTCCTCAGGATTCCCTACAGTATTTTTACTTTCCACCATAGATTTATGGTCAGTGAATAAAGAACTAACCTACAGTGAGTCAAAATGCATGGATTATTTACTTTTGGATTTGTGATGGCTTATCTCTTTCTATTGTTCTGGAAACATCTTCAGCACGAGTTATGATCAATCTGAAAAATAAGATTCCAGCACTTGGTGACGTGGAACCTGGAACAGATAAACCTCTCATGGCCTTGCACCCAAATCTGGTCGAGAGAGCCTGCCCACCCACATGTCCATTGCTGATGAGACAAAGTGGACATTGGTCTGCACTGGAGGTAATGCGTTTGGGACATGGCAAATCCCAGGTGGCTGGATGATGACAGGTCCTCAAACTGGAAGGCCAGGCAGAGTCAGGCTGCAGTTGTGGCCTCAGTGACTCAGCAGAGGCTGGAGATGTGAGGGAGCAGAGGGGCCCTGAGGGGCAGCAGGGATGCTGGCGGGCAGTGAGATGGAGAGAATGGAGAAGATAGATGTCTAGAGAGATCCACCACTGAGAAAAGCCCTGAAGTGTTTACCAGAAACCCAACCTTTCAAGGAATAGTGCATTCCCATGACATTTAAACTATTCCAGTGTTCAAATAACAGATGGTGCGGCCCCAGGAAGAATGAAGGTCAGTACCTTGATTCTGGCCTTCCAGTGGGTGAGTCACTTCTAGGCCCTGTATGTCCTGGGGCTGTCTTATTCTTTAACCCTCCATATATTACAAAAGGTCATTGGAGTTAACATCTGCTCCCTGCCATAAACAAACAAACAAGTAAACAAACAAACTCCCTGACTATATGCATAATATATATTCTTACAACTGAAAGGTACCTATAGCTACCTGGTCATTATTTGCCTTTACTTTGATCATACTAAATATGACTTCATTTTCTGGATAATTATTATCATTCACAAATATTTCCTGAGTTTCTGCTAACATTCTTGGCACTATAGGGAATATGAGGAAGCAAGAACAGTAGCTCCCACCTCCAGTCCCACGTGGTATCAGGGAAGAGATAACCCCACAGTATTCAGAGGAAAGGAACTCCCTCAGGGGGCAAATGAAGCACATCATGAGCAGCAGGTGGGTTTCCAAGGGGATGGAAGTTCCTTTCCCCTGGAGCAGACAGGGACCCACAGAGAAGGCAGGAGATAATGAGGGAATTTCAGTGTTCATGAAAAGAGGAGGAAGAGAGGTGTGGCAACAGTATGCACAGAGAATGGAAAAAAAGCATGCTGGACAACCAAGAGAGGGTGACCAGGCCAGATCAGCTGAAGGAAAGGGTTCTTGGAGGGTGGAGTGGGTTGAATTGTTGCCACCAAAAAGATATATCTATGTCCTCTGGAATCTGTGAACTAGATCTTATTTGGAAAGGGGGTCTTTTCAAGTGGGTTGGCCCTAAATCCAACAAGTGCCCTTATAAAAGACAGATGAGAAGAAAACACCCACATATACAGAGGAGATGGAGACGGCCATATGAAGATGAAGGCAGAGAGTGGAGTGATGCAGCCACAAGCCAAGGACACGTGAAGCCACCAGAAGCTGGAAGAGGCCAGGATTCTTCCCTAGCAACTATAGAGGGACACAGTCCTGCCAACATCTTGATTTCAGATATCTGGCCTCCAGAACTTTAAGAGAATAAATTTCTGTTGTTTAAAGCCAAAAATAAAAAATATATATGGCAGCAGTATTTTTTATTAGCAATTTCTTTTTTTCTTTTTTTTTTGAAATTGCAGCAAGTCTGTGGGTGTTTCTAAAAGAAAATTAGTGCAAAAGTTGTGCCCCTTGCTATTCTGAGATCTTGCCCAAGATTTGAAAACATGCCTAATACAGATATGTGTTCAGAGACTTCAAGTGAAAAAAATAAGTTCAAAACTATTTTCTTGCCTTGGTGGAGGTATAGGGTAGGGGAGTGTTAGAGAGGAGCTACATCTGTTTCTCTTATTTTCCTTTTTCTTTTATTTTTTAAAGGGAAAGTTCTTTGTTAATCAGACTTTATAGCAAGGAAGAAAAAACAGAGAGAGATCTTGTCATTGCTAATCTTGCTAAGTGGTATGGGTTGAACTGTATCTCTCCCCTAATTCCCATGTTGAAGTCCTAACCCCCATTACCTTAGAATGTGGCTGTATTTTGAGATCAGGCATTCAAAGAGGTAGTTAAGGTAAAGTGAGGTCCTATGTGGAGGCTCTAATTCAATGTGGCCGATGTCCTCAGAAGAGGGGAAATTTGGACTCAAGCATGTGTACATGGAGGGAAGGTCACATGAGGACACAGCAGGGAGGCAACAATCAGCAAGCTGAGGAAAGAGGCCTCAGAAGAAATCAGCCCTGACAACACCTTGGTCTTGGACTTCCAGCCTGCAGAACTGTGAAATAATAAACTGCTGTTGTTTAAGCACCCAGTCTGTGGTACTTCGTTATGGCAGCCAGAGGAATCTAATACACTAAGTTAAACGAGTATTTCTGCCAAAGGATGTTGCCAATGGGGCATGGTAACGCCTGTCTGAGGAGAGAAACAGGGGCTTGCTTGAGGTTTTTAGTTATCTTTTAAAACTGCATATAGGACTCAGTGAATTTAGTAAAGTTGCCAGAGGGCGAAGGAAGGGATGTGAGAAGTGTTTCAGTCACATTTGTTCATTTAAGTGCATTTTAATATGCTTAATAAAATCCTCAATCAGGCATGGCCTATAAGATAATTTTTCAATGAAAGAGTATTAATATATTTTTAAAGGGTTTTATTTCTTTACATGGCCTAACTTGGATTTCTTCTTTTTAAGTTAAAATAGCACAGCAAGTTTTTTTCTTGACCTTTGTAAGTTGCTTAAAATGTCAATGCTCAACCTCAGGGTAATGAAGATAAATATGATACAGCCATAGAGAGAATAAAATGCAGCTGTTTAAAGAGAATGTAGCCACACCATATCAAAAAGCATTTTTAGTGTTAACTGAAAAATAATTTTAAATCATTGTATGTAAATTACTGCATTATGCATAATTATATGTAGAGTATGTATATTATACATATAGTCATTGCAGTTACATTTCTTTTAAAGCCTAACCATAGAAAATTTACTGTGAGGAACTGCACTGAAGAGTGATTACTTTTGGGGAATGGGGTTATGACCACTCTTCTCCCACAGCCCCGCTTATTTTCATTTTTGCCTACATTTCTTTAATAAGCACTATTAATTTTATGATTAAAAGATTATCTGCCACCAGTGTGAAAATGTTTATGAGTTCATTATGTATTAATAATTAAATGAGCTAACTGCCCGTGTAAACAACTGGCATATTGCCTAGTCTAGGCTATGAGCTCAGTGAAGGTAGTTCTCTTTCTCTACACATGTCAGACTAGTTTCCAGCCGCAAAACAGGATATAGGCATCCCAGGGACAGCTAATGATATTCCTTGTAACTACTGAAGACATAAAACCAAGAGTCCACACAATTTAAAAATGTGGGTAGGAGGTGAGAGGAGAGGGAACATAGGTCTCAGAATTAGTAGAATTTAATCTTCTTAGTGAATTAGTAGTGTACACACTTCCATGGTAGACTTACATATTGTTTATTAAGAATTTATTAGTTATATATTTTTGAGGAATTGCAAATATCGTGGATGCCCCCATTCCCACAAAAGGGCATTGTCTTCCAGAAAGGTGGGCGGGAAGATAAAGAGCATGTTGCAAGTTAGAAAAGCACACTGCCTTGAACTTTCAATTAAAAAACATTCTGTAGGCACCGTACAGTCTGCATGTAAAATACTATTTTAGAAATTTTGAAATAAGGAAGTTTGTTTCTTTGGTCAGATCTCCCTTGCATGTTGACACAGGAACACATTGGGTGAGCATATTGAGGTGCCATGAATTAATTGTTCAGCACATGTTGCTAATTTCAGTAGAGGGACTGAAACTGGGACCAGAACTCCCTGAACTGTGTGCGTAATCTAGCCACTCAGCTTCCTGATCCTCTTCCTTCCCTAGGGAAAAAATCCGTACGTCACTTTTAGAACAGCTAAGGAACTTATGTAATGAGGCACAGGAAACTCTGTTGACTCAAAGAAAGGTATTTTCAATATGGTCTAGCCAAGTACAAATTTAGAAATTCTAGATGTTTCTGGAGACCTAGAACCCAACAACACTGAAAATAGATGACAGTGTGCAATTTGAAATCTTAATTGTCTCTGCAGGCAGATGAGGACCTTCAAAAATGACAGGGAGCATTCAGGCTTAGCACTGTTCCTCACCTGATACAATTCTATCGGGTTCTCAGTGGACTAGAGACATAAGACACTGGAGAGAAACCTCTGAAACACTGCCCAAGACACGAGGGGGTCACGAATCACTTGTATCCATAGGTTCTGAGCCGAGTAGTTCCTTTGCAACTGAATAAAGTATTTTATTTTCTAGTTTAGTGTGTGTTGACCTGAAACTTTAGGCCTGGGCCCAGTTACGAATCTACCCCACCAGGAATTGATTGGCCTTGTTAACAAATTCCTAACTGTAGTCCCATTTTTACTGAGGTCTAGCTGAAACTTACAACTGCAGTAGGGCACATTGGAACAATGTGAGCTTTCATAGCTTTGCTATTTAAGATTCTTTCTTTCAGACTAAATAAGCAAAACTGCTCCCAGACATCCATCATGAGTATCACAGAATGACTTACATATCATGTAACTTAGAATGGGGTGGTTGGATCCCTTCAGGCTTCCTGACTTTAGTTAGCTGCATCTGCTAGTGTTGGAAGTATGTTTTGAAGACGTTGTATCATTTGCCCAGGAATATGGAGGGTGAGGTGGCTTTGAAAGGATATTAAATGGCAGAAGGCTCTCTTAGAATTCTTAATTGTTTCTAGGCATCATGCTTCTATTTCCTTGATAGTGTCCTCTTTTGGGTAAAATTTTGTTATTTTATTCAAACCAGAGAAAATAAAGAAGATGAATACTTCCAGGATATTTTCTGAAACAAAGATGAAAGCTTTTTGAAAAATGATAAATATAATTCTGAATTTCTTTGATGGCATGGTAGTTTATTTTGCTGATACATTCTGTTTTATCGGGGAAAGCATAATATTTACTGCTAGCATTCAGCAATGGGTTTCCTATGGTAAAGGAAACATTTTGAAGACTAGAATGATATTCTTTGCTCAGAATGTGGAAACTTAAGTATACATCAGGAATATTTGAAGAATGAATGTTGATCTTTACTGTCAGTAAGATTAATAAAATATGTACAAAAAATCTTAGAATGATGCCTATAACATTATAACTGCTCAATAAATTCAATTGTTATTTTGGTGATGATTGAGTTGTAGACTCAGGAAGTCACCTTCTTATTTGACATTTCTTGGCTATCTCCCATGTACCTCAAACTTGAGAAATTCAAAGATGAGTTATTTATTTCTTCCTTGTTGAATCTTGCTCCTCTCACAGTTTCCCTCATCTTAATAATGTCACTTCAAAATTTTCAAGCCAGAAATCTGGGATTTAACACCTGATTCAACACCTCCCTTTCTCCCAACACTCTATATTCATCTATCACTAAATCCCATTCATTCGCAGTTTAGAAGATCTTTTCATTTATCTACTTACTTCTATCATTACTGCCAAACTTCTATCCTAGGGTTTTCAACCCTGTACTGTTGACACTTTGGGCCAGATAATTCTTTGATGTGAGGGGGCTGTCCTGTGCACTGTAGGATTATTAGCAGTACCCCCATTTTCTACCCAGTGGATGCTAGTGGGACCCCTCATTTGTGACAACCAAAAATGCCTCTAGATGTTGTCAAATGCCCCCTGGCCAGGGATCTCCTCCAGTTGAGAGGCACTGATTCAGACCAAATGACTGTCAACTCCTACTTTAATTCCTACAAAGCCTCTTTAGTGGTCTCTCCCTGTAAGAATAAGACCCTTCCTCAGTGCCATTAAAGCCTTTCTCCAAAGAGCATGCAGAGAGGTCTTTACAACCTATGAACCTCACCAGTTCACATCCCAGCCTAAACTCTCTACCCACTTTCATTCACGCTTAGAACAGTACTCCAAAAATGTCCTGGTCTTCTCTCCAACCTAATCTTGAGCATCTCTCTATGCTCCAGCCTCAGTGGATTCTTCCTCAACATGTTATGCATCTGTGCACCTCACACCTTCACATGAGCCGTTCCTTCCTTGGAGAGCCCTGCAGCTGACTTAATACTCACCCTCATAGTGGCCCCCATCACAGGTTTTCTCCATCAGTGCCTTCATCCCAATTTGTAATTGCACACTTTTTATCTTATTTTTGCCTCATATTAGACTACAATTTTATTGAAGGCAGGAGCAGTTCTGTTTTATTCCATAGCAATACTGGCAGCCATCACAGTGTCTTGTACAGAATAGGTTGGAAGTTGCTTTCCCCACTCTTCACACTAGGGGGTGCCAAATAAAATAAATACAATTTTCAAAGTATTCAGAAGTTTGGATGTGCCTTTCCCATGATGCCATTTAAACTTTGTTGCTCAACAAATTGTTCTTCTCACTTTGGAGTAGTTTTTAAGTTCAAAGTCTTGTGCTAATTATTGTTTTTTAAATTTAAATTATGTTTTATTGTTTGTGGTATTACAGTTGTCCCAATACTTCCCCCTTTGCCCCCTTGCACCACAACCCCCACACCTTCAGACAATCCTCACACCATTATCCATGTTCATGGATCATGCACACATATTCTTTGACTACTGAATTCCCTATGCTGTACTTTATATCTCCATGACTATTCTGTAACAACCATTTGTACTTCTTAATCCATTCACCTTTTTTACCCCTCCCCCAACCCCTTGCCATTTGGAAACCATCAAAACATTCTCTGTATCTATGATTCTGTTTTCGTTCTGCTTGTTCATTTATTTTGTTTCTTAGATTCAATTATTATAGATATGTATTGCCATTTCATTTTTCATATCTTTTATTTTCTTCTTCTTAAAGAAGACACTTTACCATTTCATATAATATTGGTTTGCTGGTGCTGAACTCTTTATTTTTTAAAATACATTTTATTGAGACTTCCGGCCAAGATGGAGGCTTAGGTAGACACACTATGCCTCCTTGTACAACCAAAAGAGGAAAAACAACAATTTAAAAACAAAAAACAACCAGATCTGACAGAAAATTGAACTATAGGGAAGTCCTGCAGCCAAGAAGTTAAAGAAGACATGTTCATCCATACCGGTAAGCGGGGCAGAGCCGGGCGGAGAATGTTCCGCGAGATGGCGGTTTGTGGAGCGGTGGGGGCAACACTGCAGCTGCCTGGAGAGGCCCGCGGCTGGCCAGCCTGGACCCACTGGGGCCTAGACTGGTGGACTGGGCAGTCCCTCATATAGACCGGGGGGAAAAGCTGGGGAGCGTACAGATAGACCGTGAGGAAAAGCTGGGGAGTGGAGCAGACCACACAACCCACCAAGGCAGGGAAATAAAGCCTCAAATCACTGATTGAAAACACGTGTGGGGGTTGAAGCAGTGGCGGAAGGAACTCCCAGCATCATGGGAGAGTTCATTGGAGAGACCCGTAGGGACTTAGATCTGCACAGGCCCACCCACCCGGGAACAAGCACAGAGGGACCCAATTTACTTGTGGGTGTCAGGTGAGGTGATTGGGAGCCAGTGGAGAGTGGAGCAAGAGCCATTGTTCTGTCTCAGGCCCTGCCCCGACAGGCAGCATCACAACAAAGCCTTGTGGGTTACCCCACCCTGGTGAACACCTAAGGCTCTGCCCCTTAAAGTAACAGATGAGCAGAGAAAGGGAAGGATGGCCCAAATGAAAGAGCAGATCAAAACTCCAGGAAAAATACAACTAAGCCACGCAGAGATAGCCAACCTATCAGATGCACAATTCAAAACACTGGTAATCAGGATGCTTACAGGATGGTTGAATTTGGTCACAAATTAGATGAAAATATGAAGAATACGCTAAGAGAAATGAGGGGAAATGTACGGGGAACCAATAGTCATGGGAAGGAAACTGGGACTCAAATCAATGGTATGGACCAGAAGGAAGAAAAAAACATTCAACCAGAAAGGAATGAAGAAACAAGAATTCAAAAAAATGAGGAGAGGCTTAGGAATCTCTGGGACATCTGTAAATGTCCCAACATCTGGGTCATAGGGGTGCCAGAAGGAAAAGAGGAAGACCAAGGGATTGAAAGCTTATTTGAACAAATAATGAAAGAGAACTCCCCAATCTGGCAAAGGAAATAGACTTTCAGGAAGTCCAGGAAGCTCAGAGAGTCCCAAAGAAGTTGGACCCAAAGAGGAACACACCAAGACACATCATAATTACATTACCCAAGATTAAAAATAAGGAGAGAATCCTAGAAGCAGCAAGAGAAAAGGAGACAATCACTTACGAAGGAGTTCCCATAAGACTGTCAGCTGATTTCTCAAAAGAAACCTTTCAGGCAAGAAGGGCCTGGAAAGAAGTATACCAAATCATGAAAGGCAAGGACCTATATCCAAGAATACTCTATCCAGCAAAACTTTCATTTAGAATGGAAGGGCAGATAAAGTGCTTCTCAGATAAGGTCAAGTTTGAGGAATTCACCATCAGCCAGCCTTTATTATATGAAGTGTTAAAGGGATTTATATAAGTCATTGAAGGATATCAACAGGAGAATTGGGTGGGGGGAGAGGACAAGAAAGTACAGAGAATAGGTAGCATAAACAGTAGGTAGAAAATGGACAGGGGGAGGTTGAGAATAGTATGGGAAATGTGGAAGCCAGAGAACTCATGTGTATGACCCATGGACAAAAACTAAAGTGTGGGGAATGGGGGGATGTGGGAGTGGGGGGGAATAGAGGGGGAAAAATGGGACAACTGTAATAGCATAATCAATAAAATAAATTAAAAAAGAATAATGTAAACATAACTTTTACATGCACTGGGAAACAAAAAAATTCTCAAAAATGTATGAAAACAACAATATTCAATGCACCTGATTTAGCACTGATGTCATACTGGTGGCATTGTAAATTAGTAATAGTTCATCTGGGAAGCAATATGGCAACATAGGGGATGAACCATATTCATGATTATTAAAAGTAATGCAATAAAAATCTTCATGAAGAAGTTAGCATCAACGATATCTATTTCAGCAAAAAGAGAGGAAGGAAAATATAACATGTGTGTCTAAGCTTGCGGGAATTGCTGCATAGGTTTTGAACAGTCACATGTTTGCCTTTCACAGAGCCATGAGGGTAACTATGAAGATTAAGTAGCAATATAGAGAAGTGTTTATTACAGTAAAATGTAACAAGCTTGAGGTACAGATATTATGAGTATAGCTCTAAAAATGTGCATACAAGTGTACAAGGGCTGAAAGATATTGAAATAAAATAGCTATAGTGTTTGGGAGGTGAAAAAATATATATATTTTATTGATCATGCTATTACGGTTTTCTCACTTCCCCCCTTTTATTCTCTTCCACCCTGCACACACCTCCCAACAGCATTTCCCCTCCTCCTTAGTTCATGTCCATGGGTCATACATGTAAGTTCTTTGGCTTCTCCATTTCTTATATTATTCTTAACATCCCCCTGTCTATTTTCTACCTACTATTTATGCTACTTATTCCCTGTATCTTTTCCCCCATTTCCCCATTGTCCTTCCCTGATGATAACCCTCCTTGTGATCTCCATTTCCATGATTCTGTTCCTGTTCTAGTTGTTTGCTTAGTTCATTTTTGTTTTTGTTTTAGGTTCTATTGTTTTAGTTGTGAGTTTGTTGTCTATTTATTATTCATAGTTTTTTTCTATATTTTATTGATTATGCTGTTACAGTTGCTCCACTTCCCTCCTTCTTTCCCCCCACCCCCTTACCCCCTCTTTCCCCTCCCTTTAGTTTTGTCCATAGGTCATACACATAAGTCCTTCTGCTCCTGCACTTCCTATACTATTCTAACCTCCCGCTGTCTGTTGTCTACCTCCCATTTATGCTACTTGTTCTGTGCCCCATTCCCACCCTCTCCCCCTACCACTCCCCTGTTGATATTCCTCCATACCTCATATAACTCCCTTCAACATTTCATACAATAAAGGCTGGGTGGTGATGAACTTCTTGAACTTGACCTTATCTGCAAAGCAGTTTCTCTGCCCTTCCATTCTAAATGAAATCTTTGTTGGATAGAGTATTCTTGGATGTAGGTCCTTGCCTTTCATGACTTGGAACACCTCTGTCCAGCCCCTTCTTGCCTGCAAGATCTCCTTTGAGAAATCAGCTGACAGTCTTATGGGGATTCCTTTGTAGGTAACTGTCTCCTTTCCTCTTGCTGCTCCCAGGATCCTTTCCTTATTTTTGACCTTGGGTAATGTAATTATGATGTGTCTTGGTATGTTCCTCTTTGGGTCCAACTTCTTTGGGACTCTCTGAGCTTCCTGGACTTCCCGCAAGTCTATTTCCTTCGCCAGCTTCGGGAAATTCTCCATTATTATGTGTTCAAATATTTTTTCAATTCCTTGGATTTCTTCTTCTCCTTCTGGCAGCTCTATGATCCGTATGTTGGGACGTTTACAGGTGTCTTGGAGGTTTCTGAGCCCCTCCTCCATTTTTTGAATTCTTGTTGCTTCATTCTTTTCTGGTTGGATGTTTTTTTCTTTCTGCTGGTCCACTCTGTTGATTTGAGTCCCAGTTTCCTTATCTCTATTGGTTCCCTGCAGATCTCTCCTCATTTGTTCAAGCAAGTTCGTTAATTTTTCGTCGAATTCTGTTCGCATTCTTATTACAAGGGTCTTGAACTGTGCATCTGATAGGTTGGCTATCTCTTGGTCAGTTAGCTCTGGGGCTTTGATCTGTTCCTTTCTTTGGGCCATTTTTTTTTCCCCTCGGTGAGCCTGTTACTGTAAGGGGGGCAGAGTCTTGGGGATCCCCTGTGCAGGGAAGCTCCCGGTAGTTGTGCTGTGACGTAGTCTCTGGGGGCGGGACCTGAGCACACAATGGCGCCTTCTCCGCTCTCCTCACCCACACCGCCTCCTGCAAGCAATTTGGGCCCCTCTGTGCTGGCTTCAGGGGTCACTCCGGGGTCGCTGGACTGGCTGCACAGCTCCAATCCCCTGCGGGTCTCCCCAGCGAACTTTCCTGTGAGACCAGGAGTTCCTCCCACCGCCGACTCCACCCCCACAGGTGCTCTCAATCTGCGCTGATGGGTTGCGCCCTGCTTTCTTTCCCGGTTTCTCTGCACGCGAATGCAGACCTGCCCGGTCCACCAGTCTCAGCCCTGCTGGGTCCGGATGAGCGGGGCGCAGACTGCGCTTCAGTCGGGTCCCCCGTCTGGGTGTGCTGCAGCCACGCTGGGACCGCCCCTCCAACGGAGGTCCTGCCATCTGCTCACCTGCTCGCCGCGGGGTCGCTGAGCTCCTCCCGGCTCACCAAACTGGATGAACGTATCTTCTTTAATTCCTTGGTTGTCGGACTTCCTCTCAATATGATTTTCTGTCAGATCTGGCTGTTTTTGGATGTGTAGGTTTCTGATTTTTTTCCTTGTTTGGTTGTGCGAGGCGGTACAGTACATTCACCTATGCCGCCATCTTAGGAAGTCCTATTATTCATAGTTTTTGATCTTCTTCAATTTCTTAGATGACTCCCTTTAACATTTCATATAATAAGGGCTTGGTGATGATGAACTCCTTTAACTTGACCTTATCCGCGAAGCACTTTCTCTGCCCTTTCATTCTAAATGATAGCTTTGCTGGATAAAGTAATCTTGGATGTAGGTCCTCGCCTTTCATGACTTGGAATACTTCTTTCCAGCCCCTTCTTGCCTGCAAGTTTTCTTTTGAGAAATCAGCTGATAGTCTTATGGGAACTCCTTTGGAGGTAACTGTCTCCTTTTCTCTTGCTGCTTTTAAGCTTCCTTATCTTTAATCTTGGCTAATGTAATTATGATGTGTCTTGGTGTGTGCTTCCTTGGGTCCAACTTCTTTGGGATTCTCTGGGCTTCCTGGACTTCCTGGAACTCTATTTCCTTTGCCAGATTGGGGTAGTTTTCCTTCATTATTTGTTCAAATAAGTTTTCAATTTCTTGCTCTTCCTCTTCTCCTTCTGGCACCCATATGATTCAAATGTTGGAAAGATTAAGGTTTTCCCAGAGATTCCGAAGCCTCTCCTTGCTTTTTTGAATTCTCATTTCTTCATTCTGTTCGTTCTGTTGAATGTTTATTTGTTCCTTCTGCTCCAAACCATTGATTTGAGTCCCACTTTACTTCCCATCACTGTTGGTTCCCTGTACATTTTCCTTTATTTCATTTTTCATAGCTTTCACTTTTTCCTATATTTTGTGACCATATTCAACAATTTCTGTGAGCATCCTGATTACCAGTGTTTTGAACTCTGAACCTGATAGGTTGGCTGTCTCTTCATCGCTTAGTTGTATTTTTTTGGAGCTTTGATCTATTCTCTCATTTGGGCCACTTTTTTTTTTATCTCCATGCACCTGTTATGTAGTAAGGGGTGGAGCTTTAGGTGTTTGCCAGGATGAGGTAACTCAAGTCATTGTGTTGCAGTGTTGTGTGTGTGGGGAGGGGTCTGAGAGGGAACAATGCTGCTTTCTCTGCTCTCTGCCAGCTTTCAGTCACTTACCCCACTACCCACAAGCAAATTGGGCCCTTCTGATGCTGATTCCCCAGGCGAGTGGGTTTGTGTACACTCTAGGACTCCATGGGTCTCTCCAAGGAACTCTCCTGTGAGGCTTGGAGTTTCTCCTGACACCTCAACCCCTACATATTTTTTCAGTCAGAGGTTTTGAAGCTTTATTTCCCTGCACTGGAACCCTGGGTTGAGTGGTCTGTCTTGCTCCCCAATTTTTCCTCACAGTTTATCCGCACACAAATGTGGGACCACCTGCTTGCAAGCCGCTACTTTACCGGGTCTGCCAGCCACCGTCTTGCCACGAGTCCTCTCTGCCCAGCTGCCCATCTTCACTCCTCTTACCAGTCTGGATGACTGTTTCTTCTTTAACTCCTTGGTTGTCAGAATTTCATACAGTTCAATTTTCTGTTAGTTGGTTGTTTTTTTGTATTTAAATTTGTTGTTGTCCTTCTTTTGGTTGTGTGAGGAGGCACAGTGTATCTACCTACACCTCCATCTTGGCGGGAAGTCTCTGGTCTCAAAGTCTTGTGCTAATTAAATCAGATATGCCTGCAACATAATTAGCACAACAGCACCAGACAGTCAGCACCAGAAGTTCTCAGTAAGTGCTAATTATTACTTTAATCTGTTATATAAAAATTCAATTTTTATCAGCCTTTCCACCAAAGTGATTAGAGGAAGTAATTTAAAGCAGAGAAGCATTAATTAGTAACTTATATTTCCCTTAAATGACTCCTTTTCCATGTGCCCAGGGTTTTCATGATTTGTATTGCACATACAACTTCTAACCCTTAACAAAATGCAATCATGTTTAAAATACAAAATGGCTAAAATTTGAAGAATGAGGTGTTCAATAAAAAGATTGATTTCATTTTAGGCCAATCATTGATGTTCTAATTTCTAAATAAAAATTTCCTATGATGAAATACATATCTGATAATTCAATCTTGACTTCATTTGAAATTTATTAGGGTTTTTGAAAGCGCTATTGTTGAGTGAGGATTTTATGACATATTCACTAAATTGGAATAACTGCAGGTTAAGTGTATTTCTTTGCCAATATAGAAGGCAAGTCTGAGAGAGTAGTGTCAAATGCTAACTTTGATTCTTCTCAGCATATTTTGAGTTGCATGCTAGTCACAGTCTTCATTTCATGCTGAAATTCTACCATCTAAGGGCATTAAAAAATTTAGGTAGAGAGAGTATGTTACAAAGTAATGTCTTTTTCACACTGCAAAGTATATGTATGTAGTTACAAAGTGGAGTTGTAACTTCACAGTTTTGTGCTCTCCCTTTAGATTTTCAGATTGCCCTGATTTCTTTGTTTTTCTATGCCATTTGTAAATTTGTGCCTGTTAGATCATTATAAGGAAATGGAGTGGTTTTTCTTAAGTCCCAGAATGGCGTGTCACCTCCTTCCCAAGCCTTCATTCATCCAAGACATTGTAATTGGAATTAAATATCTCAGAAGAAAAGTCACTGAGGATAAAAAAAGAGAGAGAGAGAGAATCCAAATAACAAAAATATTTTTTTGCAGACAGTTTTATTTTAGAGCCAAAGAAAATAACTCAGGGATTAGTGTGGGATTTCATTCTAACTACATGTTGGTCTAGTTAGCTCATTTGGTTATGAGTGTGGTTCTAGTGAGGCCATGATATCCGAGTTGGGTCTCCATCTTCTTGTTCATAGGGTGGTTTGGTCTAGGGATTCTGGAAGAATAATTTAAAGTTTGTCTATAAAAGTAGAACACAATTCAAAGGTCTTTGTCCTGTAATGATAGAGTTCTATTATTTTTCATGCTGGTATGTATATAAAATTGGCCTTACAGTAGTATCACGGGTGAAGGTAGGAGTTAGGAGAGAGAGAGAAAGAAAGAATCACTGAGCTCACCAGTAGCATGCTCATGCAAACCTCAGAGCAATGAGGTTGCCAGCTTATGTTCTATGCAAACCTTATGTCCAAAGTTTGGATTATGTTTTTCTAACAAAAATGTTAGTATGGGAAAGTCTGAAACTCTTTTGAGGGAAAACTTCACAGTGACCCAATTCCTTGTGACCTAACATCTCCCTGTTCTCTTACAACTGATACCCTTTAAAAATAACATTATGAAACAAACTTCTGTTCAACTCCTATAAAGAGTACACCCTGCTCAGTATATGCCCATGTACAAATGAAAGCTGCCTCTTAGACATCTGACACCCAGAAATGTGGTGGAAATAAACCCCACCTTTCTCTAAGGAACACCGAAAAGACACTGAGAAGAGATGCGCCTAATAATGACAGTAGCTAACACTATTAAGCACTTCTCCACTCTCTCCAGACACCATCAGTCAATCATTTTAAGTACTTTATGCATAAAATATTTGTGTACATATAAAATATTTGTATACATATAAAATATTTGTATATAAATTAATGTTTGAGAGTTTACCTATTATTTTTTAATTTTATATGTGGAATCCTAAGAATAGTAATAGTATTTTATCCTTGTAGCCACCACAGTTCTTTATACATAATGACTAATCACCAGATGATATTGACTTATTACTAGAGGAATAGACTTACTGTAGTTTCTAGTTTATGAACTCCACAGACAATGTCTGCCTTGATTATTGCTGTATTTAGAGCACCCAGCACAGTGCCAAGAATGTAGTAGGGACTCATTATGATAGTTGGGCAACATTGAATTAGAACTAAGGCTCACTTTTTAACCATTCACTATGTCCTACATTTTGATGGACACCTAGAATGTACTCAAATATATTTTAGAAAATTTACAGTGGCTTTTGGCTGAAGGAGTGGAGATTTGACTACTGCTGCTTAGCTCCCTGGTAATGGAATTGCACTGATCCATCCATGCAGTTCTACTCTGTAACTTAAAATGGGGCTGCCCATGGAATTGCGCTGATCATAGCAATAACAGAGCTTGAATAAAGGGAACTGACCCCTACATGGATCAAAACCATGACCTTCACCTCTTTAGTTATTGCTACGGTAATCAAAAAAGCAATCTCATAAAAACAGAAGGGTAAGTTAGGAACAAGTGAATACTATCTGGTCAGAAACTCTATATTACAATGCTGGATGCATCCCAAGATTGCTTCCTAGCACCCCATTAAATTAAGTTGTATTTTCTAAAGTGAGGTCTGAGCTACCAGGTGGCCATTTTGCGGGACCATTTGGTGAAGAAAAGTGTTTTTATTGCTATGTAGCTAGTCTAGAAAATTCATGGGCTGAGGTCAAAACACAACAAAAACGCACCCTTTTATACAAATTTGAAGGAAGAAGTTTTAGGATAAAATAATTTTGAATAACAAAGTAGATAATAAAAGAAGATGGAAAAAGTGAGCCTGTTACATTTAGAAATGCCATTTAGCAACTTGGTAGAGTGGAATGACTCAGAACTGGTCCTTCGAAGATCTTGATGTGAATACAAGCTCAGCTACTCCTTCTGTTGACCTTGAACAAATGATAACTTTTCTGAGGTTCAGTTTTTCCATCTGTAAATTAAGGATTAATTTCTTAGCCTAACACAATGGGGTCACAAGACCAAGTATCAAATTCATGAAAAGTTTCAAATGTAGGTGTTTGACATAATTATCAAATGAGGTTTCATTCAGTGGTCCTTAGATACACTGACAAGATGGAAAGGAGTTAATTATATTGCTTTAAACCTATGTTCCAATATTAGATCATACTACTTATGGTATATTATAAATTAATATATTTTTGTAATTTTTAAATTATCTTGCTTTAGCACAGTATATTGTGTTGCATCTTCTACTTTAAAGGCATTCATTTGTTAATGTAAATATTTAAGAATGTAGCATAACTTTTTGGACTGAGGCAGTCTTTCACTGATTTAGAAGCAGTACGATTGGAAGGCTCAGCCGAGATACTTCCTTTGCAGCTGCCCCAGTCCAAAAAATTGTGCTGAACTGTACATTTAAAAGTGATTAAGATGGTATAAATTTTATGTTATGTTATATTTTAGCATAATTTAAAATACTTAAAAATTTAAAAGGAGATAATTATTATTTCTCATTTCAATCAATTAATTGCCCAATGTAAACTGGTCAATGAAATAACTAAAAACTGTGGTTCCAATTTGGAATTTTAGATGAAAAAATGGAGCATTGTGATTTCCTTTCCTTCTACAAGTAGTTGTCATTTACCCAGTTACTGCTGACTCTCTTTTGAAAGAATTGGAAAATAGGAAGAGTACAAAGTTTCAGTGCTCATGGATCTTACATTCCAATGAGGGTTGGGACAATAGACAGGAAAACAAAGGTGGAGATAAATGCTATGAAGAGAAATAGTCAGGAATGATCACATAGAGCAGGGGTGGATGGGTACTGCTTATGGACCAAAGGAAGCCTTCCTGGAGAAGGGCCATTTGAGTGAGGACTTGAAAGAAATAAAGAGCTCTTCTAGGTAAAGAAGATAACAAGAACAAAAGGCCCTGAGGCAGGAATGTGGTCAGCATGTCCAGGAGGACTGTAGGCAGTCCTTGTAGCAGAGGATGATGAGTGAGAGAAAAAAATGGTCAGAGATAGGGATGGACATACTGCCAGGAGTCAGAATTTGTTAGGGCCTTTGGGGCCATTTTATAAGGAAGTGACAGAGGGTTAGGGAAAATTAGTAAGTAAAGCCATGTTATAAACCTGACCCTATCTCCCCTTCTTCTTCTTCTTTTTTTTTTTCACTTTTCCTGCTGAAAACTGAAGTTCAAGATGTTAATTATATTGTATGTTAATGACATTTTATTATCGCCCTAAAATTGTGACTCTACATGTATGCTTTCAAGGAAACACAAAAAGAGGTGGAGGCTGAGAATGAATTACAACATTCTCTTGTAATTCAGAGCACAGGCATTATAATAGTTATTTTGGAGTTGTTGAGTTTTTTTAAAATTATTTTATTGTTGTTCAATTACAGTTGTCTGCATTTACCCTCCCCCCCACCCCAGGCAAACCCACCTCCCTTCCTTGCTTCCACCCTCCCCCTTGGTTTTGTCCATGTGTCCTTTATAGCAGTTCCTGAATACCCTTTTCCCCATTCTCCCCTTCCCCCTCCCCTCTGGTTACTGCCAGACTGTTCTAAACTTCAATGTCTCTAGTTATATTTTGTTTCTCTGGTTGTATTTTGCTTGCTTACCTCACAAGCGTCTTGGCTGTGACTGATCTGAATTCCCTGGTAGCTGATCTGGCCTCAGTGCCTTCACTCCTGAGTCCTTATATAAAACCTTTTAACATTTCATATAGTAGAGGCTGCATGATGAGGTACTCCTTGAACTTGTCCTTATCTGAGAAGCACTTTATCTGCCCTTCCATTCTAAATGAAAGTTTTGCTGGATAGACTATTCTTGGTTGTAGGTCCTTGCTTTTCATGATTTGAAATATTTCTTTCCAGCCCCTTCTTGCTTGGAAGGTCTCCTTTGAGAAATCCGCTGACAGTCTTATGGGAATTCCTTTGTAGGTAACTGTCTCCTTTTCTCTTGCTGCTTGCAAGATTTTTTTCCTTATTCTTAATCTTGGGTAATGTAATTATGATGTGTTTTGGTGTGTTCCTCTTTAGGTCCCACTTCTTCGGGGTTCTCTGAGCTTCTTGGATTTCCAGGAAGCCTATTTCCTTTGCCAGATCTGGGAAGTTCTCCTTCATTATCTGTTCAAAAATACGTTCGATTTCTTGGTGCTCCTCTTGTCCTTCTGGCAGCCCTATGATCCAGATATTGGGTCGTTTACAGATGTCTCTGAGGTTCCTGAGTCCCTCCTCATTTTTTTGAATTCTTATTTCTTCCTTCTGGTCTACACTATTGGTTTGATTCCCAGCTTCCTTTTTTTCCCTATTGGTTCCCTGTAGATCATCCCTCATTATCTTTACCATGTTCTTCATTTATTCATTTATTTGCATCCACCTTTCTTCCAGTTTTGTTAGCATTTTGATTACCAGCGTTTTAAACTGAGCATCTGATAGGTTGACTATGTCATCATCCGTTAGTTGTAATTTGTTCTGATCTTTCATTTTGGCCATTTTCATTCTTTTTATCTCGGTGCACTTGCTGGATTCTTAGGTGCTCACTGGTGCCCGGCAACCTGGGTCACTTTTTTTTGTGACATTTCCTCTGGGGGCCGGGCCTGGGAGGGAGCAATGGCGGCTGCCGATCACCAACGGCTCCCTATTACCCTCCACTCCCTAGTTCCTTACTGCCTCCTCTGCCAGTCTCAGCCCTGCTGGTTCCCACTGTCCTCTCCGGATACACCTGTGGGGTTCACCCGTTGTTCAGGGTCGTGTTTTGTTTAGGCGCTCGCAGCGTGAGTCCCTCTGGGCAAACTGCCTCTCACTCCGCTCCTCCGCTTGGTTCTGCTCTGCTTACTGGCCTGGATGCACTTCCTCTCCCACTTCCTGGGTGTCGGACTTCCCTTCAGTTCGTTTCTGTCCATTCTGGTTGTTTATTTTTCGCTATTGTGTTCGTCGTTTAAACTCTCTGGTTGTGCCCGGCGGCGAAGTATGTCCACCTATGCCACCATCTTGGCGGAAGTCCCCCTGGAGTTGTTTTTATGTTAAGTACAAGAACAGTTTGATAAGGGTTGTAATGTGCACAATTAGGCAAATTTAAATTCTGTATCCAAACATATTTAGGTACCATGCATATTAGATGCGTGCAATTATAATACTTTCCATTAAATGATTTTTAATTTTTCAAAGCAGATTCCTAGTCAGTCACCTTCTGACTTTCAGGTATGCTCTATGTATTTTTCTGATAGTTACTCATTTTTTAATATTACTTTATTGTTGTTCAATTACAGTTGTCTGCATTTTCTCCCCACGACTCCCCCCACCCCTCCAAATCCACCTCCCTCCCCTGCCTCCACCCTCCCCCTTGGTTCTGTCCATGTGTCCCCTATAGTGGTTCCTGAAAACCCTTCTCCCCATAATCCAATCCCCCCTCCCTTCTGGCTATTGTTAGATTGTTCTTAATTTCAATGTCTCTGGTTATGTTTTTCTTGCTTTTTTCTTTTGTTGGTTATGTTCCAGTTAAAGGTGAGATCATATGGTATTTGTCCCTCACTGCCTGGCTTATTTTGCTTAGCATAATGCTCTCCAGTTCCATCCATTCTGTCGCAAAGGGTCTAAGTGCCTTTTTTCTCAAATAAAAAGAGAATCAACTGTTTGGGAAAACATATTTACCAATGATACCTCGGACAAGGGTTTGATCTCCAAAATATATAAAAAACTCATATGACTCCACTCCAGGAAGACAAAAAGCCCAATTAAAAAATGGGCAAAAGACGTGAATAGACACATATCGAAAGAGGACATACAGAGGGCCCAGAGACATATGAAGTGATGCTCAACATCACCTGCCATCAGAGAGATGCAAATTAAAACCACAAAGAGATACCACCTCACACCAGTCAGAATGGCCATCATCAACAAAGCAACAGATAACTGTTGGAGGGGATGTGGAGAAAGGGGAACCCTACTGCACTGTTGGTGGGAATGCAGACTGGTGAAGCCACTGTGGAAAACAGTATGGAATTTCCTCAGAAAACTATAAATGGAACTGCCTTTTGACCCAGCAATTCCACTACTGGGATTATACCCTAAGAACCCTAAAATACCAATTCAAAAGGACCTATGCACCCCAATGTTCATAGCAGCACAATTTACAATAGCCAAGTGTTGGAAATAACCTAAGTGCCCATCAACAAATGAGTGGATCAAGAAACAATGGTACATTTACACAATGGAATTCTACGCAACAGAGAGAAAGAAGGAGCTTATACCCTTTACTCATTGTTTTGTTTTTGAAACCAAGACTGTTTAGATTATTATATAGCATTAATTTCTACTTAGGGGCATTAAGTTGTTTCTTTTTCCCTAGAGTTTTAAACATGCTTCATTTCCTAACCACACTAATCAAATCTCATCTTAAAAGGGGCAGAGCCAGAATGCAGTTACTGTAACTGGAAATTGTTCTTCAGTTCTGTAGTTACTTAGAGATGCCTCTCCATCTGTGAAGGCAGATATTTCCACTTAGTGCAGCTCCCCAGATTGTAGTTTGATGAACTGAGAAAGAGAGAGTTTTATAAGTAAAAAGTACCTATACAAATGCTGGGTATAGTTATTTCTGGTCTGCATTAGTTGGAAGAAGTTCCCAGTTCTAAAATTCTCTTTGCAACTCCCCAAGGTATTGGAACCATGGTCTTCAAACACTGCAGCAAGATAGTCTTCTTGCTCTTTGGCTTCTACACCACTGCCAGAACAACCTTTCAAAAAAAAATCTTAATCCTGAAACTCCTATTCTTGAATCTCTTCATTGCCTCTCCAGGGCTCAAAGGACAAAACCCAAGCTCTCTTTAATATGGCTGAAAGGCCTCTTTGCTGTCTCTTGCCTCTCCCCATCATGTACAATCCAGCCATGACTAATGAACAAATATAGGTCTTGCATAGCTCAGTTTGTTTGCTGGGACTGCTGTTGCCCATTTAGTCAATACTCTGGAAAGTACTGGGCCAGTACATAAGACTGCCTCACTAACTCCATGTTTCTGCCTCTGGGTTACCTCATTCCTACTGATCCTAAGAACCCCAGACCACTGATGCTAATGAACAGAGTAATTCCTGTTGACCAAATGTCTGTTTTGGTAGCAATGTTATTTTTAAAAGTGATTTTTTAAAACATTACTGCTGTATGAATTTGGAATGTATTATACATCTTGATTCCTCAGGAGCAGCAAATACCGAGGTTGAGTTTTTTTTTAGGTAATTGCTAATATTTGTTTGGATGTCCCCAGCACATACCAAGAATTGCTTACCCCTGCATGAGCCACACAGTGACTTCTTGAAATGAAGTGTTTCTACTGGGTAACTTCTTAATGTATGTTACAGGCATTTAAGTACATTTATTTTTACTTAAAAAATAGAATTTTGGAAATATAACTGTACTATTCAATAAGCCAATGTATATTTATCACACATATAGAGTCCTGGGTTGGACATTCATTCATATATTGACTTCTGTGTATTAGGGTTTCCAAATTCTTTTCTTTCTAGCCAGTGCTTCCATAGCTTATGCTTCCAGTAGGGTTATGTTCATTCTGCCCTTCCAGGGTAGTTTAAAGGGAATGATGACAGGACACCGGGGAAAGCCCTTCGGGAAGTGAAAACCCCTGTACACATAGGAGGCCTCCTAATCACTGTTATCACTGGCTGTGCTTTGCTCTTCTGCCTGTTGAGCTGCTTCTAGTTGTCATAGACTAAGGAACTGATTTCTTATCTGTCTACTCACTGTTCAGCTCTTCTCAGCTTCTTTACAATTTTCCTGGGACAGGAAGGAATCCATGAATAAAGTCTGCTCTCTGAAAATCCTGTATCCTCACTGCATGCCCCACCAGTCAGGGCAGACCAAAAGAATGGGCGTCAACATAGATAAAACTCGAGACTCTTGTTTCATGGAGTGTTGGATTCAAATCCACAGGTGCTATGCATCAATGGGTGGTGATGAGCATGTTATTCAGCCTCCGTGCACTTCGGTGTTATCTGTAATGTGGCTATATTAAGAGTATCCTTCCCACCCTCCTTTGTATCAAATGAGGTAACATAGGAAAAGACGATGAGTATCAAATAAAAAGTAGGTGCTTAAATGCAAGTAATGCACATGGTGTTGGGCAATTTCAGGTGTGGCAAGCTTCAAATCAACCCCTTCTCTTGTACTAAAAAAAAATGGTTTAAGATACAAATAAGAAAAAAGAGTGTGGTTGGTCTAGATAGCTTTGTTTCCCAACCAATTTATTATTTTTAATAGAAACCTTCACATACATTGATACATTAACTAAAACTTGTAAAAAAAATTGTCAATCTTCACCCATCTGATTGGGACATATCAGGGTGTTAGGACACCAAGTTCATGTAGGTGTCCTGGTCTGGAACATTGTGTCCTCCTCCAGTCACTCTAATTGCTACCAAGTGCCTTGCACCCTTCTGAATGCCCGTCAAGTACCTGCTTCATGATTGACAGCCTACATTTCTAGTCATGAAAAAAGACTGGCCTCCAATAACTATAGTTTAAAAATAACTATTATGATACAACTATGCTTTACTGGTGGCTACTGAATACCAGACCTTGTGCTGGATTTGTATGAATTGTATCATTTAATTGTGTAGAAGCTACTGAGATGGGTCCTTATATTGTATTACAGTTGGGGAAACCAAGGCAATAAAAGACAAAGGAAATTGCCCATGGTCATACTCCCAGGATAAAGCAAAGCACATATCTAAAACCAAGTTGTCTAATTCCAGAGTCTCTGCTCAACCAATAGCCTATGTCTGGTTTCCCATTCTTTTTTTTTTTTTCATATTTTCTTCTTGCCAGTTGGAGAACCTCAAGAGATAATCCAATGATAGGACCTCATGTTCCTTGAGCACATTCTACATACTGGGATTTTTGTTGCTGTTTTCATTGTACTTCTCCATTTACATTTCTAAAAGTTCTGCAATGGGAGAAAGGAAGCTTACAGTGTAAGTAACAGACAAGGAAACAGAGGCCCTGAGGGTCTCTGAGAGGATGGACATCCTGAAGTCAGATAGCTACGAGGAGGTCTTCAGTTCCACACAAAAACACATTCTATATACAGCCACAGATATCCCCAGGCATCTAACAATTACAAGGCCTTGGAAAGATATGTGGACTGTGCAAAGATGTACTGCAGAGTCCTGATGCTCTCTGACTGGGGAACATACAGTCACAAGCTATTTTCATTGTGTTGATTCAACAAACCCTAGAATGAAAATATTTTCTTCTGAAAGAAAAATAGCATTTTTAGCCAGAGTCCAGGCTAGTAAATAATGGCACCCTTTTAAAGTTCTCCAAAGTCTACATGACTCCCGTGATGGTTTTCAGGTAGGAAATATCCCCAGCATTGACATCCTACGGCATGAAAGACGACAACAGTGGTAAAAAGGGACTTTCCCAAAAGTGATTCCAAGATGCTGTTGAGATATTTTCAGGTTCCGAAACAGTCACTTGCAGGGTAATTGTAGCTTTGCTATTATTCCTGGGCTGGCTGGAATCCACAGTTGTGTACTCATGACCTCACACTGCCTCATCTCGGGTCTGACAGAGTCCTTTCTTATGATCGTGGGCACTTGTTGAGCGTTCTGAGCATATGCTCAATCTAGGGCACCCTCAACATCCCTGAATGACCTGGAGCAAGCCATGAGGAAGGAGAATGAATGAGTTAACCTTTAAAAGAGAACAGAATGTATTAGATAGAGCAAATGGAATGTATTTTGTAGTGCATGAGGCAGAAGTTATGCTCTTAACTTTTTCTTCAGGTTTGGGTGTGTATTTATAGGCTATCAGGAGTAGAGGGTTTTATGTAGACAGGTTTCACTCTTGAAAGAGAAAAGAAAAAAATCCTCCCTAACCCCACTTCTTTTTAAGGCCACAGTTGAAGTTATGTTCACCTTCCAATACCAAATGATGTTTTTCTAATTGTCTGAACTCGTGTCTGCATACTTCCTTGACAACAGTCCTCCTTCCTGTCAGGGACAGGTTCCTGGGGTCAGGCATGCAGCAAGCTCCAGCCCAATGTGTCAACTCAGAGTCAGAAGCCACCTTTTCCTCCAGACATGTGGTGTGGTGCTCAGACTTCTGAACTGGGGCGTGACTGGAAAGCCAGAACAAGCCTCCATACACTGTGGCTGAACTCAGGTGTTCTCTGCCTCTCTAACCATTACTTGTTAGTCCTTGTACAGTAGTAGTCTGAATCGTTAGAAGCTCCTTGGCCAACGCTGGAGCTCTGTGCATGGCTTGTCCAATCACCAGAGCTCTGTGCATGACTTGGCCAATCACCAGAGCCCATGCACACAGGAAGTGATGTCAGCTAAGGTGCATTGTTATCACTGAGAGCAGTGCCAGGTACTTCCCAGACTTTAATCTTAAGTAACTTCTCACAACCACCTCCCAGGATATAAAAGCTCCTATTATTCCCATTTTACAGGTAAAGAAACTAAGGTCTAGAGAGAGAAAGAAACTTGTCTAAGGTTACTCAGTGTCTTCTTAATTTGTATTCTGACTTGAAGCAGAATGTGTGATAAGGATTTGAGTGAAAGTGGCTTGTTTGGGATGTTCAGGAAATACCAGTAAAGTCATGGGAAAAATAGACATGAAAGGGATGGCTGCCACTAAAGAGTGTGATAGCAAGCCAGCAGGAGACCAGAATGTTACCCTGCAGGGAAACCCCAGAAAACAGTGTACAACGTATGCCTCAGAGTTATCCCTTCTGGAGGTTGAGGGAACTGGACTGTTTTTTTATACCAACTTCTATTGACCATTGATTAAGGGTGGGTGGGGTGCAGATGGAGTGTTAATTTCCTAGCTTGGGCAGAGCCCTTGCCATGGTTTTGGAGTAAGCCCCAGGCAGAGAGATCCGGATACCAGTAGTTGGAAGCCAGCCAGCCTTCACTGAAGTGGTGAGCCCAAAATAATATGAGCTGGGAATAAAGTGTCTGCCACATACATTAAATGGCAGAGCCAGGGCTGACACTTTTAATTATCTCTTGCTGCAGAATAAACTACCCCAAAATTTAGCAGTCTATGGCTCTGCAATCTGGGCTGAGTTCTTCTACCATCTCACCTGGGGTCACTCATGTGGTTGTACTGGTCTGGTAGTTTAACTGGGAGCTTCTTGTTCTAGGGAGACCTCACCCACCAGCAGCAAGACCAGGCTTCAGCAAAGTTTTCTGTAAAGCAACAAATAGTAAATATTTTTGGCTTTGTGGGGCATTCAGTCCCTTATACAACTATTCAACTCTGCTGTTATAATGTGAAGGCAGTATAGATAATACATAAACAAATGGGCATGGCTGTTTGCCAATAAACCTTGATTACAAAAGCAGGTGGTGGGGTGGATTTGGCTCATGAGCCATACCCTGCCAGTCCCTGAGCTGTACCAAATTCCATTACATGGGGCTGCATGTTTTGAGAGAGTTAAGGCAGAAGCTACAAAGCCTCTTGAGACATAATTCTGGAAGTCACACAGTGTCCCTTCTGTTGCATTCTATTGCTCAAAGCAAGTCACCAGCCCAGCCCAGATCGCAGGTAGGGCAATATACTTCACCTTCTTATGGAAGGTTCTTCAGCATCATATCACGAAGCAATGTCCATTCAAAGATGGGAGGAATTTTTGTGTCCATTTTTGCCAGGACTTTACCCTCCAATTCCAGAGTCCTCTGCACTTGACTGCACTCTCCTTCCTCTCTGTATTGCCTCATGTGACTGGTTGGGTGGGCAGATCAGGAGGCGAGGCGGATCCTGACAGCTTTATATCATTTTCAGTCCGAAACTGGAACAAGGTCTTTGCTGCCCCAAAGTATGAGCTTTGTGTCTTTGGCATACTAGATCTCAACCTTAGAAATGGAGTTTAAGAGTCCTAGAGGGATTTCTAGTCCACTCGGTTACCCCTTGCATGAAGGATTGCTTCTACAAACTTCCCAGCAAATGACCATTGAATTTCTGTTGGATGACCCCTTGAGACAGGAAGCTCACTACTCTAGGCCTTTTTCCTTCAACGGTTTGTATGTCTCATCCATCCCTCCATTTGTCAAATCATTCGGCCAAGTGTTTATTGAATGCCTCCTGTGTACCAGGTCATGAGTTAAGTGATTACCAATAAACCTAGTAGCGTCTGTAATGGAATGTAAGGTCGATTCATCTTCAGCATGGCACCTGCCTTCAATTTTCTTCTTGGTCACACAACTCTTTCTTTGTTCTTTATGGTCTTTGTTCTCTTAGGTCTATAATAGTTATTCTTAACTCTGAGAATATTTAGAAATACTTTCCCATCCTTACGGAAATGAGTTTTATTTCTTTCCTGAAATGAGCTTCACAGATATCTAGGCATCTATACAATGTCAAAAGAGTCAACATAATACATTAATTATAATTAATAAAACTTAAAGGGGATTTAACATACTAAAATCATGCATATTTTAATAGATAGACATTCAAGTATTGAACTAGAGTAAGTACTCAAGTAGCTGGATGTTAGTAGTAGACACAGAATCAGATTTATACCATGGATTGCTAAACCAACATTTCTGTAAAGGGTCAGATAGTAAATATTTTAGGTTTTGTGGGCCATTCTCAGCTCTGCTATTGTTCTACAAAAGCAGCCATGGAAAATATATAAATAACTAGCATGGCTGTACTCCACTAAAACTTTCTTTACAAAAACACGCAGCAGGCTGGACTTGGGCAGCTCACCATAGTTTGCTTACTCAGCATATACAGCAGCTATGAATGAATACTACTAAGGATACATTGTGTGGACAATTCAAACATCTTTAGGAGCATTACTGTCACTGATATAATTTTTTCAAAATGGTGGTGAGTACTGTTTGTCAAATTCTAAAGAACACAAAACACAATTCTCCCTT